>VDFB02179234.1:61695540-61730224 GCA_007258455.2 Sequoia sempervirens
CACCATTGCTTTCCCTTTTTCTAGGACTTCCCACTGCTCCTTCAAAATACCAACAACATTATCAAAGTTATCCATAACATGCATAACTTTATTGAATTCACTAGGTATGTTTGGAAGAGGATCAGATTCGGGATTTCCCCTGAATTTTGCTTCCACCATCTTCCTATAAGCAATATATTTTTCTTTCCTTTCATCTTGTTCTTCAAAATTGAAAATATTTCTAATAACATCCTCAGGGTAATCAAAAACATTCACAAAGTTTCCCATTTTCTTGTCTACATTGAATTTATTAATGAAACCTTTAAGTTTATGATTCCTTGGGCTCATAGTCATCAACTCATAAGGAGCCAACAGATGCACTAACTGATTCCATGCCCCTTTTATCAGAACATAATCTACAAACATTGTCCACTCTAGAAAGAATGACCCCTTACTTGCAGATTCGGGTAAATGGTCTGCCTGCATAGCTCCTAATTGTCTGATAACTTCAAGAAATCCTATTCTTAGAGGAACCTCTCTTGGCAAGATATAGGGATCTAAACCACTACCATATACTCTAAAAATTGTCTTGTTAGGATATAGAATCAAATCACCCGAGTTATGGATCAAATTAAAATATGGCCTTGTGTCCTTGGGTCTTAAAAACTCATGAATTTCCTTAGGAATCCTAGGTGGCTCACATATCATAGACCTCCTTATTATGGATGCAAAATAATTTCTAAATATTACAAAATTATACTTCTTATCATCTCTATCCAAAATTTGAGTCCAACATTGGATAGGAAAGTCAACCTCTTCCCTTTTCCTTTCCAAAGTGATCTCTTTCTCAAAAACCCTGTGTCCTCTATGTAGAAACATATGCATTAACACTGAGTACCACCAAAACTTTACCCACTATTTACGTTCATTCAACTCAATAAGGCCTTTGTGTATATGTTCTGCCAAATAAGTACCATAGTCATAGACAATGTTATATGGTGGGTGCTGCAAATGTGTGGCCAAATAGCCATACTCCCTCTATGAGGTGTCAGGTGGATTGGAGCAAATGATTTGGTACATAGAGTACACAATATTCCTAAAATAGCTAGCAAAATAATTCTTTGGGAAAGGTTCAAGTTCTTTGTCACCAATTTTAATCTTTCTCTTGTGTTTCCCACTGCCAATCACTGCAGTATGTAGAGGTAACATTCTTGTTTTGATGAAAACCTTAGTATTGTTATACTCTGTCCTAATAGTATCCATATCCAAAGGGACCATATCTTGATTCCATGGATGCAAGTCGAAGACTTCTTCAATTTCTTCCCTGGTTATTCTCACCATAACTACCCCATTAATTGCTCTAACCATTCTAGAAATTGGTTCACATCATGAGTTGATGTCGTTTAGAAGGTCTACATCCATATACACATTAGGAACAATCAACTTCCCCATATCCAACCTCCACAGGTTATTGAGGGGTGCTCTTAGGTTCCTATTTCCAAACTAGTGTTGAAACAACTACCATTCGGTGTAGGGTACTTCGACATCCTTTATGAAGCAAGCTCAGTCTATTACTCCTCTCATGGTAGGGCCATGAAACAAGACCTTTCCCTCTAGTTTCTTGTTTTTCAATGAGGATAGCAAGTCAATTACATCTTGAGAAAGGGTTTTGGACTGGGTTGAAGAGGAGGTGCCTTGTACTTTGGGAACCATGGGCTTACATTTACCAAGGTTCTCACAAAGGAATTTCAAGAATTAAACCTCACAATTGTAGTCTATGACTTAGGGTGAGTGCTAATTCTAAACAATTTACAGGACTATAGCTTTTAAAGACAAGTAATTCCAATTCAAAGTAATGAAAGCAAAATGTTGAAATGCACTCCTAAAACCATACTGAAATCAAGCCCTAATCTAAAAAATTGAAAGAGCATAAAATTATGTTTGTTGTACTTATTACTTTCAATCGTGATTAACCCTAATGCCAGTTAGGATAGCTTCTGAAAATTACTTCTCAACTCTTTGTATTTCCTTGGACACATTGTTGCATTCCAAATAAACAAGAATTGGTCGTATATACAATTTCTGAATGGAATTGCATATACAAAGCATGCCAGTTACTACTGTTGGCTTCGTGTGAGTGGGCACTAATGGTGGAGGTGAATCATAGGCCTATGCAATTCCTTTCAAAAAATTTATATGTGGCAAGTTCTTGTTTATTTGGAATGCGAGGATGTGTCCAAGGCAATATGAAGAGTTGAGAAGTGATTTGTAGAAGCTATCACGACTTGCATTAGGATTAATCATGATTGAAAGTAGTAATTACAACAAATGTAATTTTATGCTTTTTTAGTTTTCTAGATTAGGGCTTGCTTTTAGTTTTATTTTAAGAGTGCATTTCAACATTTTGCTTTCATTTCTTTGAATTGGACTTAGTTTTGTCTTTAAAAACTATAGTCATGTAATTTTTTTAGAATTAGCACTCGCCCTAGGTCATAGGCTACAATTGTGAGGTTGAATTGTTGAAATTCCTCCATTAGAACTCCCAAAGTACAAGGTGTCACCTCTTTAATCTAGTCCAAAACTCTTTCTCATAATGTAATTGACTTTCTACCCTCACTGAAAAACAAGAAACTGGAGGGAAAGGTCGTCTTTCATGGCCCTACCATGAGAGAAGGAGTAATAGACAAATATTTCTTCATAAAGGATGTTGAAGTACCCTACACTGGATGGTAGTTGTTTTGACACTGGTTTGGAAATAGGAACCTTGGAGTGCCTCTCAGTAACCCGTGGAGGTTGGATATGGGGAAGTTGATTGTTCCTAATGTGTATATGGATGTAGACCTTTTGAAGGACATTGTCTCAAGATATGACCTAGTTTCTAGAATGGTCAGAGCAATTAATGGGGTAGTTATGGTGAGAATAACTAGAGAATAAATTGAAGAATTCTTTGACTTGCATTCGTGGAGTCAAGAGATGGTCCCTTTGGATACATATACTATTAGGACAAAGTACAACAATAATAAGGTGTTCATTAGAACAAGAATGTTGCCTCTACATACTGTAGTGATTGGCAATGGGAAACACAAGAGAAAGATTAAAATTGATGACAAAGAACTTGAACCTTTCCCAATGAATTATCTTGCTAGCTATTTCAAGAAGATTGTGTACTCTCTATACCAAATCATTGGTGCTAATCCACCTAACACATTGCAAAGGGAGTACAACTATTTTTCCACACATTTGTACCACCCATCATATAGCGTTGTCTATGACTATGGTACTTATTTGGCATAACGTATCCACAAAGGCATTGTTGAGCTGAAGGAAGGTAAATAGTGGGTAAAGTTTTGGTGGTACTCACTGTTAATGCACATGTTTCTGCATAGAGGACAAAGGGTTTTTGAGAAAGAGATCACTTTGGAAAGGAAAAGGGAAGAGGTTGGCTTGTTTTTCGAGTGTTGGACTCAGATTTTAGATAGAGATGATAGAAGTATAATTTTCTAATATTTAGAAATTATTTTGCATCCATAACAAGGAGGTCTCTAATACATGAACCTCCTAGTATTCCTAAGGAAATTCATGAGTTTTTAAGACCCAAGGAGACAAGGCCATATTTGAATTTGAGCCATAATTGGGGTGATTTGATTATGTATCCTGATAAGACAATTTTTAGAGTATATTTTAGTGATTTAGATCCCTATATCTTTCCAAGAGAGGTGCCTCTAAGAATAGGATTTCTTGAAGTTATCAGACAATTAGGAGCTTTACGGGCAGCCCATTTACCTAAATCTACAAAGAAGGTGTCATTCTTTCTAGAGTGGACAACATTTGTAGATTATGTTATGATAAAAGGGGAATGGAATCAGTTAGTGCATCTATTGGCTCCTTATAAGCTGATGACTATGAGCCCAATGAATCATGACCCTAAAGGTTTCATTAATAAATTCAATGCAGAGAAGAAAATGGGCAACTTTGTGCATGTTTTTGATTACCCTGAGGATGTCATTAGAAATATTTTTAGTTTTGAAGGAAAAGATGAAAGGAAAGAAAAATATCTTGCTTATAGGAAGATGGTGAAAGCAAAACACAGGGGAAATCCCTAAGATGATCCTCTACCAAACATACTTGGTGAATTCAATAAAGTTATGCATGTTATGGATAACCTTGAGAATGTTGTTGGTATTTTGAGGGAGTAGCAAGAAGTACCAGATAAAGGGAAAGCAATGGTGGTTAAAGAAAGTGATGAAGTGACAATGGAATAAAGACCTACATATCAGCCACCTAAGCAGTTGAGAATTTACTCTAGGAGGAAGAAAATGGCAGAAGAAGAAAGAAGCTTGATAGCCCCTATCACTTCCAAAGGGTCAAAAGTAAAACCTCCTGAGAGTGCAGTGCCACCACCTCCTCCACATGTTCCTATGCCTGTAATTGATCTTGATTTACCCCCTACAAGTCCTACTCCTCCTTAGAAGCACCTCTAAAGAAGCATAAACTTGAGGCAAGGGGAGTGGTTGATTATTTTGATATTGATGAGGATTATATTTACATCACTCCTGGAGAAATGCAGATAGGGATTCCTCCCCATGAAGGGGAAATTTCCTCAAGTTTAGGACATAGTGGTATCCAATTGGGAAAGCTTGATATCAGTGGGTTAAACATAGTAGATGATTTGAGAATAAAAGCCTGCAAGGAGTTTATGGAAGATGACTCCATTGAAACATCTACATTCCAAGATTTTCGGTGGAAATCCAAAGCTGGAGATTATGTAGAGAAGGTAGCTACTAAGAGAAGTTTACACCTTGACTTGCCTCAAATTTTTATTGAGGAAAATGTAAGAAGTATTATGAATGGTGAATTCCAAAATCTTGATGCCCAACAGGGAAAAGAACTTGTAAATAATTGTGGTATGATTTTGTTGCCAGAGTGGAGTATCTCTAATGCTATTAGGACGGCTGAAAGGACTTTGGTGCAAACAAAGGAAGAAGTAGAAATGGCACTCCAAAGTTTAGAATTCAGTGAGGATTGGGATGCATTGGCAATATGGTCACTATCTGCGGGATCTAGGAAACTAGCTCTGGCAAAGCCATCCGATTTTAGTGGACAGTTACTGGTGAAGAGAGTTGTTGATACCCTGGCTCTGGAAGCTACAAACATCATCGTCAATGTTTCTAGGTTCACTAGAGAAACTATGGAAATTCTTACCCTAGAGAGGGATAACCTCATAACCAAGTATGTAGAACTTCTCAATGAGTATGATAATAGCCAACAAAAGGTGGTTGTATTGGAAACAAAATTGAAATTTTATAAACAAGGAGGAGAAGTGCAAAGAGAACAAGGTCATCCTAATTCCAGTCACCTACCATCAACATCTCTAATTGTATCTTCCCCACATTCACCTCATGATCAGTCTTTAGCAATGGTACCATATAATTTTGGATAGGGATCACTCATAGTTGAAGAGCCAAATAGGCCAAGTCCTAGCTCATCTACTAAAGAGCAGCTACTTCTGGAAGTAAAAACATATAAGAAGTTATCGGAGAAGGCTCAAGAAACAATGTATGAAAATATATCAAAATTTGTCCAAACTGTCTTGAAGCATTTGAATGAGAAAATCCAAGCAAGGCTTAATAGTGTGCATGAAAACTATGCCTTGATGATGTGAGCAATGGAATTGTCCCAAAAGGATAAAGAACTAGCCATGCCAATATTGAACAAGTGGGTCCCAAGAGCTAAGAGACTAAAATTAATATTAGTTGGAGTTGGCCAACATGAAGATAAGTACCCTTAGGTGAGTCCAATTTATGAATTTGTATGTGAGTTGAGTGAGCAAAAGTTTCAAGGGTACATAGGCCCACTAGAGAAGAAAATAATAGAGTTGGTAAATCAATATGACCTGACTGATTTATCACCATTGCCCAACATTCATATTGCTAATGATGAATTAAAACCATTGCATGTTCAAGAAAGGGAAATGAATGATGTAATTGATTCTCAGGTGAATGAAATATACAAGGAGGTTGATATTGGTGTATTTAATGACACTTTGGAGAGGTTGACATTTCTTATTAGTTTTCTGGAGGATTTTGATAAAGAATCCAATGCTATGGTGACCAAGTACTCCCCATACAGGAAGACCCTAGATAAATTTATTGGCTTCAACTAGTTGTATGAAGAGGAATATGAAGAGTGGGGAAGAACTTATGTTGGTAGGTTTGGTTTGTGAATATGGATGTGAAACATATACTGGGTCAAGTATTGTACAAGTCTGGCCTTAGATGTTATAATGTATAAAACATATGTTTCACATGAAATATTGATTGTTGATGATGTGGAATGTTGACTGAGATGCTAGTTCACTTTTTGTCCACATCATTTTGTCATCTTGCTCAATTAATTAGGTGTGCTATGATGAAGACAATTATACTTTTTGACATGTTCTTTTTGAAGGAAAAAGTTGCTTCTTATAACAAAATGCAAATGATCTTTGTCTCATATGAATTCCCTCCATTTTGATGAATGTAAATATAACTAAATTATGGAATGTGTCTAGCAGCAGTGCAATTAGAATGTGAAATGTGTACACTTGGCCTAAATCTTGTTTTTCTCCCTTATTCTATAAAAGGAAATTTAGGGTTATTTTCAAGTCTTTTGTTGAATCCTGGAGCTGAATTGTGAAAATTGAGAATACAGAGTGAACATATTGAGTCCTTATCTTAATTCTTTAAGTCTAGGTTGTAAATTTTGTTTAATGTATGGTTATGAAATTTTTTGAAGGATAATGGAGCATTTTTGAGTCTATAGTCTCTTCATTTTGGTTTTGTATTCAAATTATTAATGAAAATTCAAATCACAAATCATTTCATTAATTTTCATTGTTTATCCTCTAATATATGCTTTGGTTATGGCTCCCATTGATAGAATGAGTTAAAATGCTTAAATGAAATCATGAATTCATATGCAAGGTCATTGGATCTGATAAGTAGTTTGTGTATTTTGGTTATAGATTTGTCAATTGAAAAGTATTCTCACTCAAATCATGGATGTTTAGAATTAAATTTCCTTACGTTTCAAATTGCTTAGACTCCTAGCCCAAATATAATGGCTCTGATCTTATCTTGTTTAACTCTTTCTCATGGTTCCAGTTACCCGACTTGAGAACAATCTTTAAATAATCATTGATCTTTCTTGAATTTGTTGTATTTTGTGTTATTTTTTATTCTCAGCTTAAATGACATAATTCATCAAGGGAATTGCTAACTTCTTGGTGAATTAAGGCTTGTTAGCTATGGGTGAGAATATATCTCCTTAAATATATAGTGTGCATGTAAATTCTCTAAAGTACCATTATAATTCTCACTGTGGGATTACCCTCCTAGGTTTTATAGAGCCCAAAGTGTAGGAGATAAAGCAATTAGTGCAATATCTTGTTAGTTGGCCACTTGTCTAGTAGATATTTGATAATTGAGCTATGCAAACTCATAGATATCTACTGAGACCTGATTGGTTCATTGTAAAAACAACTAGCACATACCAATTAGGGTAGGGTTAATTAATAGGCTTAGGGGTTGGTAAAGTTATGATCTTATCCTTCAAAAACTTTCATAAGATGGAAGAATAGGATTCTAAAAACTTCATGAAGAGGATCCCCTAAAATGAGCAACTGTTTGCTAGTACTCTTGTAAAGCTACACACAAATGCGTGAAATAAGATTATTTCATCAAGGTAAACTTCTCTTGCCAAGGCCTTGTAAGTTTCTTATGAAAACCTCCTCCATGTTAGAATCAAGTAGTTGATATGAGATTTGCAAAAGGAACACTTGGTAATGTGTTATGAAATCATTAATCTTTTCATTATCTCCTTTTTTACATAAGATGAGATCAGAGTCTGATGTTTGATTGGAATTGTCTAAGGAACTAATTTACAAGTTGGTTGAATGATAAAATAGAATTTTTAGGCAAGGAATAGTACCGCTCAAGTGTTGTGTCCTTGAGAGATTAGGGGAACAGTTTAGCCATCAATGCATCATGATGGAAGAAATCTGTGCAGAGGACATTAAAGGCAGACACATGTGTCTACGGATCTCCCTTTCCATCGAACTTCTCATATTAGGGATCTCCATTCCTTGAGGGAAAGGAGTGTTCAAGATAACAACCAACAATGGGCTATGTTAGAAGAAAAGCTGGAAGATAGGCTGGGCTAAGGCTTGGGAAAGACTTGCTAGCTATCTCTACATCTTACCCATATTCTAAAGCAAAGTGTTCAAAATAGAGTCATTAGAAGATAGAGGGTTAGAGGAACCTCCTCCAGAGCCACCACCAAGTCCACCTCCAGAACCGCCACCAGTGTGACTTTCACTAGAGCCACCACTAGAGCCATCTCCACTAGTAGGGCCCCCAACAGAACCACTACCATGACCTCCACTGAAGCTTCCTCTGCTAGCACCACTTATGTTATCAAATCCACCATCACTACCAAAGACTCCACCACTCAGTCTGCCAAAACCTCCGCCACTAGAAGTGATAGAAGGGATAAAGCTAAATCCCAAAGGGACCTAATTCACTTTGATAGCTTCAGTTTGCTCAAAGATGAAAGGGATACTGATAGAAGGGGCCACATCAGCCATGTAAATGGAAGTGGGAGGCATTAATACCCCTAACTATCCCTCATTCTTTTCGAAGGTGACTTGTTGCACAAAGCTAAGGTTGCTCGAAGGAGTGCATGCTTCAGAAAGACTAAGGAAAATACTTAGAAGCTCTACACCTATTCAATCATTACACATCATATGTTTTAATTCACTAACAACCTGAGCAACTCTAGCCATCTTGAGATTTCTTTCCAAATATTTTTCTAGGTCACTCAGTCCTTTAGCAAGGGTAGAAACATATTTTGTAGGGATTTGAATAGCCTCATGCTCATCCACCAATGATGGCATTGGAGACATAGGAGGAGTGGGAATGTGATCTGTTTCATCAGTGAATCCCATATCATTCCTTGATAACTGCTCCTGCATAGCCAAACTAATGGCAGGACCAGAGAAAAGGCCTATAGATAAACCAAGTGAGACCTTCATCCTATCCATCAGAAGGTGTCGTACATGTTGGTATATGGAGCCCAATCAAACTTGGAGGTTAAATTTTCCCCACTTTTATCAATGTAGTTCTCCCCCAATTATTTACCGGGGTCAAGGGGTAGCGCCAATTGCAAGGGATTGGGGGTAGCACCCCTTGTGGGGTCCAGGGGCAGCGCCCTTGTCACACTCCCTATTGTGATATAGGGCAAGATCAAGGGGCAGTGCCCCCAAAACCTCTCACATTTTTTTATTATTTTATAAAGGTGTTGGGTGCTATTTTTTCTATTGGCTGACATAAAAAACCCTAATTTTGTAACTGACATAAGTCTTGATAAAAGGATAAGGGTTTGAGTTTTGTTGACATTGTATTGTAGCATTTGTAGTGGTATTGAGTTGCAAGGATTACTGGTTGTAATTGGTTTGATTTACTAGATAATAATATTGGACTCTCTATTAGTGGACGTAGCCCAAGTTTGGGTGAACCATGGTAAATATTATCTCTTACTATTATTATTTTTGTTTTTTCCATTCATCTGTTTAATCTTTATTTGCATGTAATTGATATTTTCTACATAAAATTCCTAACAAGTGGTATTTGAGTAGGTTGTGTTCAATTATCATCTGTAGGAAAGTCTCATGGTTGAGTGGGAGTCTCACAGTTAAGTGGGAGTAATGGCTAATGGGGGTAAAGTAAAGGTAGATAAATTCAATGGGAAGAACTATTAGTTATGGAAGATGCAAATGGAGGATTATCTCTATCAAAAGGATTTATGGAGGTTGTTGGAAGAAACATCCAAGAAACCAGTAGGAATGAGTGATGAGGAATGGAATCTTCTAGATAGAAAGGAATTGGGAGCCATTTGTTTATGCCTGGTGCAATCGATGGCATTCAATATTACAACAACAAAGACAACTCAAGAGTTGATGGAAACCATAGAAAAGTTATATGAAAAGCTTTCCGCTTTGAATAAGGTATTTCTTATGAAGCATTTATTTAATATGAAAATGGTAGAAGGTAGGTATCATTTAAATGATTTCAATATAGTTACCAGTAAATTAACTTCTATAAATGTAAACTTTGATGAAGAAGTTAGGGCTCTTTTGATTCTATGTTCTTTGCTTGAAAGCTAGAATAGCTTGGTCATGGCTGTTAGTAATTTTGTTTTTAGTTTGAATACATTGAAATTTGATGATGTTGTTGGTGTTATATTGAGCGAGGAAATTCGTAGGAAAAGCTTAGGTGGAACATCCACATTAGGCAGTGTTTTGAATGTAGAAAGTAGGGGCAGAACATAGGAGAGAGGAAACAATTCTAGAAGATGTGGGAAGTCAAGAGGAAAATCAAAGGACAAAAGGTCCTAATCTAGAGACAAGAGGGATTGCTAGTACTGTGGTAAGCTAGGTCATTTGAAGAAAGATTGTTGGTCTCAAAAAAATAAAGGAGGAGACAAAAAGGAAGGCAATAAAGAGGAAAATGTGGTAAGTAATAAATCTAAGGAGGA
This sequence comes from Sequoia sempervirens, assembly GCA_007258455.2. NCBI lineage: Eukaryota > Viridiplantae > Streptophyta > Pinopsida > Cupressales > Cupressaceae > Sequoia > Sequoia sempervirens. The sequence goes on from VDFB02179234.1 coordinate 61,706,092, forward strand.
TCCTTTGATTCTTTCCCTTGATAATGTTGATGATTCTTGGGTGTTATATTTAGGGTCTTCATTTCATGCTATGCCCCATAGAAGTTATTTTCTTGATTCTGTCCAGGGGGATTTTGGGCTGGTTTATTTGGGGGATAACGAACCCTGTCAGATTTTTGGAAAGGGAAGAATCAAGATTAAGTTGCAGAATGATAATCATTGGCTACTATATGAGGTAAGGCACGTTCCAAAGTTGAAAAAAAAATTAATTTCAGTAGGGCAACTAGATGATGAAGGTTGTGTTGTTACATTTAGTGATAAAAATTGGAAGGTTACAAAAGGTGCCTTAGTGGTAGCAAAAGGTGTGAAAGTAGGAACCTTACATCTTTGTGTAGGTCATACTATTCCTTCTACTTTAGCTATTGCAGATAAAAGTCAATGTTCAGGAACAGTTGTTGTAGTTCAGTAGGCAGAAAAATAGATAGTTGCTATGGATTTTGAATTAGCACTATGGCATAATAGACTTGGGCATATGAGTACAATAGGTATGAAATTAATTCACTAAAAGAATATTTTACCAAGTCTAAAATGTGTTAATATGGATTTTTGTGAAATTTGTGTGTATGGAAAACCAAAGAGAGTGAGTTTTCTCAAGGATGGGAAGCAAAAGAAAGATGAGAAATTGGAACTTGTGCATACAGATGTATGGGGACCAGCTTAAGTATATTCTCTCAGTGGCTCTTGGTACAATGTAACTTTTATTGATGATGCAATAAGGAAGGTATGGATTTACTTCCTTAGGCAAAAATCTGATGCATTTGAAACTTTTAAGAAATTAGAAGCTTGGTTGAGAATGAGACATTAAAAAGTTAAAATGTCTTAGATCTAATAATGGTGGTGAGTATTGCAGCAAATACTTTGAAGATTTATTGTTCCTCTAATTGTATTTGTAGGAATAAAACAATTCCAAGGACCCCATAGGAAAATGGAATGGTTTAGTGCATGGACAGAACAATAATGAAGCATGCACGGACTATGAGATTGCATGCTAGGTTTCCTTTAAACATGTGGGAAAAGGCTGTAAACAATGCTATTTATTTAATTAATAGAGGTCCTTCAGTTCCCTTGGGTTGTGGTATTCTAGAGGAAGCATGGACAGGTAAGAAGGTGAGTTATTCTTTTCTCAAGACCTTTGGTTGTGAAGCGTTTGCACATGTAGATTCTAAAAATAGAACCAAGCTGGATGAAAATCAAAGAAATGTATATTTGTTGGATATGGCATAGATGAATTTGGTTATAGGCTTTGGGATTATAAAAATAAAAAAATTGTGAGAGGAAAGGATGTCATATTCAATGAGAAAGTGTTGTACAAAGATCAATTGTAGCAGCATGAGAAGAAAGAAAATGATTATGTAGTGTTGGATGATACACCAAATAGCAATGTTCCAATGGTTCCTCATGCTCTACAACAACAAAAACAACAACAAATACCACAAACTTTAGTGAATGTTAGAAGATCTTCAAGGATAAGTAGACCTCCAGAAATATTTTCTCCCTCTTTGTATTCTATTTTGTTAACAGATGCTAGTGAACCTAAAGAGTATGATGAAGCTATGCAAGTGGATACAAAGGTTCAGTGGGAGCATGCAATGGAAGAAGAAATGGACTCCTTGCCAAAAAATAAGACTTGGGAATTATGCAAATTGCCTATAGTTAAAAAGGATTTACCAAACAAATGGGTTTATAGGAAGAAAGAGGAACATGGAGGTAAGAAAAAATTTAAAGCTAGGTTAGTTGTAAAAGGATTTTCATAGAGAAAGGGCATTGATTTTGCTGAAATTTTTTCTCTAGTTTTTAAGATGACTTCTATTTGTACTGTTTGAAGTATTGTGGTTGTTGAAGATTTGCATTTGGAACAACTAGATGTGAAAACTTCCTTTCTTCATGGTGATTTGGAGGATATATATATGAAACAACCCCAAGGATTTGAGGTCAAAGGAAAGGAGAAATTGGTGTGCAGATTGAAGAAAAGTTTAAATGGCTTGAAACAAGCACCTCGGCAACGGTACTTGAAATTTGATAGTTTTATGGTTGAGCAAGGCTATAGTAGGTGTAATTATGACCATTGTGTTTATTTTAAGAGGTTGGATAATGATAGCTACAATATTTTATGTTTATATGTTGATGACATGCTTGTAGTAGGGTCTAACATGGATCACATAAGCGAGTTAAAACAACAGTTAGAAAAATAATTTTCTATGAAGGATTTGGGGGCAATAAAACAAATCCTTGGTATGAGAATTTGCAGAGATAGGAAGAATAGAAAACTGACTCTATCTCAGGTAGCTGGTTATGTTGAAAAGGCATTGCAGAGATTCGACATGGAGAATGCAAAAGCTATCAACACACATTTTCCAGTCAATGGAAATTGACTAAGGAGATGTGTCCAAAGACAAAAGAGGAGGAAGATAAAATGTCCAAGGTACCATATGCTTCAGCTGTAGGTAGTTTAATGTATTCCATGGTATGCATGAGACCAAATATTGCACATGATGTTGGAGTTGTAAGTAGGTATATGAATAATCCCATATTGGAGCATTGGAATACAATAAAATGGGTTCTCAGGTATTTGAGAGGTACATCCAATAAATGTTTATGTTTTGGGGGCTCCAATACTGATTTAGTAGGTTATGTAAACTCAAATTTGGTAGGGGATATTGATACTAGGTGGAGTACTACAGGTTATTTCTTTACTATAAGTGGGGCAACAGTAAGTTGGATCTCATGGTTGCAAAAGGTGGTTGCTTTATCCACCACATAGGCCGAGTATGTAGCTGCAATAGAGGCAAGTAAGGAGATGATATGGCTGAAATCTTTCATGGAAGAATTGGGAAAACAACAGGACACCAATTATTTGTTTATAGATAGCTAGAGTGCCATACATCTTGCAAATAATTTTTCCTTGCATTCAAAGACCAAACTCATATAGTTGAGGTATCACTTCATTTAGTCAATGTTGGATGATGGACAGTTACAACTAAAAAAGATACATATAGATGACAATCCAATAGATATGTTTACCAAGGTAGTGCCAAGGGAGAAGCTAAGCTCCTCTTCAACTTCGGTTGTATTCAAGAATGAAAACAATAAAATCAGAACAATAAGGTCCATGGTGCTTATTTCTAGTGGGAATTACATGGTTAGTAGTGTTATGATCAATCTCCAAGTGGGAGGTGATATGGGGTGGATTTTGATTAGTCTCCAAGTGGGAGATTGCTGGTATATAGAGCCTAATCAGACTTAGAGGTTAAATTTTTCCCACTTTTATTAGTGCAGCTCTCCCCCAATTATTTACCGGGGTCAAGGGGTAGTGGCCCTTGTTGGGGTTTGGGGGAAACACCCCTGGCATGCACCCTATCATGATACATGGCAAGGTTGAGGGGCAACGCCCCTAAAACCTCTCACAGATTTTTATTATTTTATAAAGGTGTTAGGTGTTATTTTTTCTATTGGCCAACATAAGAAACCCTAATTTTGTAAGTGACATAAGTTTTTATAAAAGGCTAAGGTTTTGAGTTCTATTGACATTGTATTACAGCATTTGCAATGGTATTGAGTTGCAAGGATTACTGGTTGTAATCAGTTTGATTTACTAGATAATATTATTGGACTCTCTGTTGGTGGACGCCGCCTAGGTTTGGGTGAACCATGTTAAATATTGTCTCTTACTATTATTATTTCTATGTTTTTCATTCCTCTATTTAATCTTTATTTGTATGTAATTGATATTTTCTACATACAATTTCTAACAGTACACTTCTCCTCAAGATATGTCCAGAAGTTGTGGATTGGGTTGTGATGCTCATAAAATTTCACAACACTCAAGAACACAACAATCATGAAGTACCCAAGGGAAGCCTCAACACTAACAGATGAACAAACGTTGGTTCACATCGGGTTCACCAAAAATGTAATAAGGGGACCACCACGTGTAAGACCCCAGGTCACAAAGGGTCAAGATGTGAGAGGATGCCCTAACTTACCTCAAATAAGTACAATTTTTAGAGTATGAGTATGAGAATGATGAGGAATATGAGGTCCTACAATCACTCTAAAATCATATTTTAAGGTGGGGCTAGGTGAGTCAATTTTTCAAGTTCAACTCTACACCTTAGGGAGCTCTTTGCCCGACGACAGAAGTGCGGTCTTTAGGTGAGAGCATGTCATGTTGGCATCTCTAAAGTGCATTGTCATCCTTATGGCCAGACAATAGTAGAGACAAGGTCAAACCTACTAAAATGAATAATATCCCAACTAATCAACTAAGGGGCCAAAATGACACAAGTAAATGAATAAAATACTCTCTAATATTGTAAAGTAAATATGCATAAGTAAGGTAGATGAGAAGGATCTCATCGAGAAATTAATTCACCAGCTAATGTTTTAAGAACACATGCCTACACATAGAAAGAGGGAAAATTTTGGGTGGTTGAATACGGTCCTGCCTCAATCAAACCCTCATTTAGGTGTTTCCACCTCCTTGGACAATCAAGGAAATAAGATAAAGAAATAGTGTAATAAAGAGAATACAAACACTATAAAGCAGTATTATGCTACTTAACCAAGTGATAGAGGGGAGGAGAGGGAAGCTTACCACCTCCACCAAGAGCACTCAAGGTTGCTTGGAGGAGAAATGAGAGGAACTCAAGCCTCTGTTGCAATGGCATGGTCCCAAATGTGCTCTATCAAAGTGATGGAGTGAAGCTTTTTGTGCAATGGAATGCTGCTAAAAGTGTTGGATTGAGTGCTTGAAGTGGTCAACAGTTTGCTCAATTCTTAGAAGAAGTTGGGTGAATGATTAGAGTTGTGAAGAAGATGAAATGCTTGATCAAGAGATGAATTTGAAGAAGGAATGAAGAAAAATGGCCATATTCGGGTCGGTTGGCCAAAGGAGGAATTACAACTTCACTACAAATGGGAAGAGTAATGCCTCCAAAAATTCAACCGTAGGAATCTGCCAAGGACATAAGCATGCCACATGGACGTCTACGTGTTGCATGGGCATCCTCGACAAAAATGCCTCCACTGACACTCAAACTAGGCATCAAGTGGACTGCCAAAAGTGGGCTTAGGTGGAATTAAGCCTTCAAACTTGGTTTTCTAAGGTGGATAAAGGAAAAAAGGGGATTTGCATAGGGGACACAAATTCACTCTTATATAGGCACATATGTGCTCCCTTTCCTAAGCTCGATATCACAAATTGTATTCTCATAGAAATTACCTTACCCTCCTCAGGTTGCTCTGCATTCACCTTTTGGGGGATTTTAGTGGTGGTGCTTCAAGTTGGCCCTATGGCGGTGTAGACATGGAAAATATACTGACATACTTGATCCTAATTTTACTAACACCAAGTTCATCCTGAATCATCTCTCTGCTAGTCATTTAATTAAATAATCTCTATTTAATTAAATTCATCACATTTCATATCTTAATTAAATAAATCATTTTTTATCTGATTAAGTCATCATCTCCTATTAATTAAATAAATCACTTTGTTTAATTAATCCTATAGTCCCTCTTTTAATTAAATAATTCATTTTATTTAATTAATTTCTAAAGTCATCTCATTTAAATTAAATAAATTAATCTTTATTTGACTTAAAGATAACACCATCCTCTTTAATTAAATAAATTAAATCTTATTTAATTAAGTCTAAAATCATTATTCCTCTCAAAATCTAAATCAAATGGTCAAATCAACTAATCTCCTTTAAATTAATCAAATCCTAATTAATCTTAGTCTTAATCCATCAAATCCTCTAGATTTTGAAAATTGCACATGAAAATCAATTTAATTGTTTTATAAATCATCCATTTTCATTCAAAAAAGGCATCAAAGATGGAATATTCTTCAAATTTGAAATCTCCCCCCAAAAGGTCTTCTCCTCCAAAAATGGCATTTAACATCTCTTACACGTCCTTTTCTTGAGCCATGTGACATTAAATTCCCCTTTCACCTCATCCTTCAAGCCATCTTTTGAATTTGAATCTCCCCTCTCTTTTCACATTCTCCAAAATGTGCTCAAGCTTCCTCCATTCACATCTTGACAAGTGGCACTTGCCCATTGGATGTTGAATGATACCACATTCATCCATTTTGCTGATTCCTTCATCTTGTTCTTCTATATATAGAAGGCTTCTCTTTGTATTTTGTATCTACAATTTGAGAAAAGTTATTATACTCAAATCCATAGCAATCTTCATCCATTTTCATCCAATCTTAGCTAGGTTATGCAGATTTTCATCTTAGAGCACATTGGAAGTATTCATCAAGTGGATCACTCTTTATCATCAATCAACATTGCATCATTGGAGTTGGGAAAGGGCCAATTTTCACATCAAATTGAAATCAATTCCCCCATGAGTCAAGAGTTTGCATTACTTTCAATAGGATTTAATCTACCTTCTTGTTCTTTCATTATATTCTTTTTTTCATTCCTATTTTGAGTTTTGTTAATGCATTTCATGGAGAATCCTTGTTCTTACTTGCATATGATCTTCTAATGTGTTTGTTTATTATGTTTTATAGGGATTTGGATTGGGGTTCTAGATTTGGTGCTAGAAGGAGGGAAAACAAGAAGTTTAAATCATGTTTTTCATCAAAATTCTGTGCTTTTTATTTTTTTTGTGTCTACAACAAACAAAGCCGCTCATAGTCCAATGGTGTGATACAGAGCTGCCAATAGCCCAACAGTGCCATATAGCACTAATTCAAACTTCAAACATCGCCATTTTTGTTCCAGTGTGGTTGTTTGAACCCAAACAATGTCATTATCTGCATATTTGTCACCATTTGAACCCAAACAACACCACTGCAAACTGCATCACTTTTGATTTCTTACCTTTTCACTCAAACTTAAAATGGTCGTATCTTGGTCATTTTTTGGTCTTTTTTGAAGATTTTGTTTTTGAAATGGGGTATAATTTCATAAGCTATCAAATGGTGTAGTTTATTATCAACTTTGATAGAGTTAAAATTTTCAAATTTTCACTTAATGTCAAATCACAGTGAAACTTGGTCTAAATTTTAGGGTTTTTATGCTCAATCATTTATCTAACCCTCATATCTTCTTGTTTCTTGATGTAATATAACATTTGGAGCTTGTATTGTAGGTTTTAAAGGATCATGGAGCATGGAAGTAAAGGAAAAATCATTATCACATTATTATATCAAGTGTTTTTGAACTTTTTGGGGAGCAATTATAATCCCACTTCTAAGGATTTTACCCCTTCAAGCTCTTAGGACTCAATAAATTTCAATTTGGGTGTAAAATGAAAAAGATAAAAGTTTAAAAAGAACTTTAGGAAAACTTACTAGATTTTGTTTAAGGTTAACAATGGAACAAACAATTTCCATATTTCATTTTGGTGCACTAAAAAGAATCAAATCATTGTTTTGTGGGTTTAAAAAGAACACGTGCTACTTTGTTTTGTAATTTCTTACTCAAACTAACACCATTGAAAAGATGTATGCACTTCTCTCGTGCCTCACGACGATCTTGAGAATCAAAAGGCTTTTTGGTGGTCTTAAGGTGGAATAAAGTAGTTACCTCCACATTTAATTTTGGGATTAAAATTAAACAATGAACTTTGCGAGTGTGAGGGGAACCTATTGTATATGTTCTCCCTTTATTTCTAAATGAAGGTTGATCAAACTATGAATATGTTTTATCGCTATTGTTTATCTTAGAGGCCTGCCTTGTGGGAAAAATTACTCACCTAAGGGAACGACCCAACCCGTAACACACTAAAGCCAAGTGTATTTCTAACTAGGCTATAAAAGTGGGTACTGGAACAAAGGCCAATATCACATGGTTGGGTCCGACGAGAAGGGCAACAATGGTCTCTTTCCTTGATGGGTCAACTCCTATGATTGAAATGTCTAAATTAAAATCCTTGTTGTAGAAAGTCCCAAATCCCTATCAATTTGTTGGTGCAAGAACAATCCTTCTAAATCCGCCCCACACTTTTATGATTTTTAGTAGAAATGGAAAGTATTCCATGGGAGTTTCATGGGTACTGATGCTTGGCTGCCTTGTATAAGTGAGTATTATGAAGGGGAGCCAGTGGGGTCAAGCATCTAACCATTCGCTAAAAATAAGCATAGCTAGACTTGTCCAAGTGGGGAATCAACAAATATTGTCTCAAATATCCATAAGGTGTACTTGTTCTTGAAATCATAACACATTACTTGATCAAAAACATTGGATTTTTTTTTAACATGAGCATCAAATCTTAAACCCTTTAGGAGAAGCAAATATCCTTGAATGAATTCACATGCCCTTGCTTTCCCTTGGGATTCATATCCTTAGAGGTTTCTAGGCACTTGAATTTTATCTCAATTTTCTCCTACTAAAGTAAACAATAGGTAACTTTTTCTTTGATTTCATCAATTTCCACATGATACACTTTATGGGATGAGAAGAGGTTAAAACATTAGAATCTAGTTTCAAAACCTAATCAAGAATTTTTTGTGGTAAAAAGAAGTCACTAAGCAAAGTTAAGAACAACTGGACCAAACACATGTGCTTGGCATCTTTTGGTCATATGGTTTTCATGCAAACATTGGTCTTTTGGTTTTGAACTACTCTTAGAGAAAATAATGTTCTAAAATATCTTGGTCTTGTAAACAATTCCTTCTTAGGTTCATTTAGGATCATAATCAAACACTTCATCCCAAATATTTATCATCCCATTCCCCAAACAACTTTAGAGCTTTCAAAACATCATTATCTAGACTTGGGTACATCCTTAAACCAAATCAAAATCATTTGTTTAGTTAGGTATGTGTTGATGAATACTTCCTAACATACTTAGCTAAATTATCACCCCTTTGAACAAGTTCATCCTAAGATCACATCCAACATCTTAGGGTTTACAAGTTCACTATCCAATCAAAACCAATAAAAATAAAATCCTAAAGTTTAGGATTGATCCAAAGATTCCTAAAAAATCAACACCCATATCATTCACCCCTTTCATCCTTCATCTCATCATTGGTCCTAAACACCTTAGAGGTCACTTTTGCATCAAGGTCAAAACACAAGAAGAACATGGAATATAAACTTGATCCATACATCATAATTAGTCTAAACAAACCAAATTATCAAAACCTTACAATTCCAATTGACTTTCAAAGCTCACATTTATACAATCCATACATGGGATCATTATATCCTACAAACCTAATGGTACAAAAAATGTGAGTATACCCAATCTAAATTTTGAAACACCTTTTCCGATGGTAGATTTAAATCCAAGTCCAAACTTACAAATCTATCAACCAAATACTCAGTGCATGAGTCTTCAACAAAACAACATTATCCCACCAAATCCATACATGCCAAATATGAATATACCAAGTACAACTATACCAAACATGAACATTTCAAATCCACACTTGGTAAACTTTTGGATAGATATGTTTGAAAATCACACCAATATTGTTCAAAATCCATCACGCCCATATGTCCCCCTCACCTTTCATAATCCTAATGACCCCTCATCATCATTTCACACAACCCCTCAAACCTCTCTCCCTAGGGCCTCACAAGGATAAGGTGACTTATTTTAACCAGGGGGAATTTTTTTATCAAACATCATCATTTCCCCAAGGGAGCATGCCACTCACTTTGCCACCACTCCCACCCTTGCCATTAACATCCATATCACCTCTTGATTTGAGGCTACCTTCACTACCATCGCTCATCCAAAGCATCCCCCCAACCATCAATCAAGGCATCATACCAAATGCTCCCCCCTTTCCATCGATATCACAAAAATAGATGGAAACCATCCCCATAGCACAAGTAACCAACATATCATCTATCATCCCTCAAAACATGGTTTCTCAAGGACTAACCATATCGATCACACCATCCACCACTCAAATCCCAATCATTAATATGATGATACCTCTTATCACCACAAAAATCACTATTCCAAAACCACCTCCGCCACCACCACCACCCAAACTAAACACATCAAAACCAATATAGCATTGCATTGCAAGCCACTCAGTAGGTTGCTTATCAGAAGGCACTCCAATAAAACCAAAATCGACAAGCTACACAACTAGTTGCTTAGCAAGTTGGACAAGTTGCTCAAGTTTCCCAAGCCACACTACAAGCCCAACAAGCACAAGCCTAGGATCAAGCGCAAGTGCAAGCTCAATCCCAATACCAATCCCAACAAGCAAATGTTGTTCAAAATCCCAATAAAATGTTAACGACTCCATATATTGATCCAAGTCAATGATCACATGATCAAGACCTATCCATAAAAAAACACATGGAAGATGTTTCTACCTCATCTGAAGATCAAATCAACATTCATCAAGAGTCACTTTTTGATCATGATAAGAATCCCTCAACAATATCTGACAATGGTCTATTTCAAGGAGTGTTAACATTATTTGATCTGGTAATCAACAATCCATCGACCAATGAACATGTTGAAAATGTCTCTACATCACCTAATGAGTTAGAGGACATATCTCAAAAATTTATTCTAAAGAATGATCAACATCTCTCACCAAATTCTAGCAATGGTCCTTTCCAAGACATATTGACATCCTTCAACCTCATGATTGTTGATATTGAAGAAATCTTCATCTCAACACTTGATCCAAATTCACCCAAAGATCAAGAGGATATTTTTCCACTTCCCATGCCTAATGAAGATATACAAGAACCCTTTGTAAGAAATACATCCTTTGAAATTGACCCATGTCAAGAACTTGATCCAAAGCATGTCAAAAGCAATTCCAAAATCATTCAAGATCAAGAATTTGTATCCCCAAGTTACTACAATAATCTAATGGATACTCTCCTATCTATACAAGATGATCATATCCACATAGTACACACTCCTCCATCTACCCATGAGATGCTTTATGTGGATGGACATACAGATGATCTGCATTCATAATAGGATTCCTTTACTCCTTATATTATTACAAAAAAAGAGCAAGTTATTGATTCCTACAATCAAACAAAGTTATCAACATCAGAATCAGATATATCCCAAATTCAGACTGAGGACATCATGTATGAAGATATCTAGCATTATCCACTCAAAGAAATGGGTCAGACAGAACATGACATTTCAGAGTTAGCAAAGTAGCAAATTGAAACAACATCATCTATAGTAAACATTTATCATAGAAGGCTTACTGAACAAGAAATCTCAAAATAGGAAGAATCAAGGAACATAGGTGCTACTAACACCATACTGGGGGAAACTATGTCTCAAGAAAATGTCAACATGGGTAGAATGAAGAGTCCATATGATGAAACTAATGCCAATACTACAACTAGCCACATCATGAATCTTCATCCACCCATCACCCCATCCTCAAATTGGGACCAACATCAAAAGAAAGATTTGAATCAAAGCACAAGGAACATTATCAAAGTAGAAGAAGGAAGCATAATGGACAAGTCAAATACACATGGATACCAAAGAATACAAAGAAAGATTATCCTTATCAAACTCCATCAGTAAAAGAAACTATGTGGAAAAATGAAAAAGGGAAAAGTATCCATGAAAGATGTCCACAAAAGAAAAAGAAGGCTTCTCAAGTGATGTACAAAGTATATCAAGTAGTTGGTCCTAATTCCATGCACACTTCTGTATCCACCCATCATTGCTCATCTTCCCAAGTTTGGAGATTCAAAGGTTCCAAACTATCAACCAATCCATCTCCTATCCCTAAAAACACTCCATCCATGCCTCCACGCATGATATCCACTTCTCACATTGAACATGTATTGGAAACAACCCTTCATCATAAGGATTCAAAAGGCACTCTGTCACGATGTGCGCATACAGATAGAGTTAACTCTGATATCAACAAAGTAGGTCAAGAATCTCAAAATTTGCATTCAAGTGCACATATCTTGGCAAAGCAGCTTCTTCAAGTAGGATATCGATGACACATTATGACAGGGGCATCTACATCAACAATACAAGGTGATTCAACATGAACTTAAAATCTTTCAAAAAAACCCAAGAAAATCATAAAAAGGATTGAAAACAATAAAGAAAAAAATTGTCCTCTAGTGAAAACCACTATGGTGGCACTTTGGGAAGGTACCATGATGAAAACCTGCAAAACATGTGTCATGTGTAGAATCAAGAATCTACGTGTGTTAGTTTAGGTGGAAGCATCTTATCCCATCCATAACAAATCTAGCATTCCATCCATCTCATTCATAATAAATCCATTCATCCATGAACCATTTATCCAATCCATCTTTATCCATCTGCATCCATAGTCCAAATTATCTTGAACTTGATGAAATTTTGGTGCACACTTTACACTTGCTTATGGTAGACATCTTGAAATGGGTCATTTTCATTGATCCTATCCTACCCAACATTATCTAAGCCATGACACATTATCCAAATTAACATCCTCTATTTGAACACCTTATCTTATTGCAAGATAATCCATATCCATCCAACCATACATTTATTCAAGCATCCATCCATGGCATTCCAAACATTAATAAACATTGGGGGTGGATATTTATATATTGCTTCAGGAATACATCTTGATCTATATATTCCAACTTATGTGGTGATCCAAACATTGGAATACATGAAATCAAATTGGTCAAACCACTTGTGAGAAAAAAATCCAAATCACTAGCCCATGGCATATTTTGACGAGAAGACATTCCTTATCAATCTTCATCTTTCATCGAACATCAATCAAAACAATCACTATCAGTCGCATCTAATGTGTGCTTCAACGTCACATCAAATCATCCAAAATAGCTTTTGTTTGAAACCAATCTTCATCAATCTTGATCAAATCAAATCCAATCAATCCATCATCATCTCAGGATATCCATCCTAATCCTTGTGTTTATTAACACTATCCTTGCATTGTTGCGTATCCTCAACAATGTTATCATCATCAATCCCACATCATCTTGGGATATCCATCATAAATCCTCGTGTTTCTTAACACTATCCTTGCATTGTTGTGTATCCTGAACAATGTTATCATCATCAATCCATCAATCTGATCAATCAAACTTAGCTTGGTTTTCAACAAAATCTCAAAACAAATCACTGATATCATCACACACATCCATATCCAAAACATCAAAATCATGAGAAAAAAATCCCAAAACAAATAAAAAACTTGGTCATCTAAACTACGCCATCTCTGAGCTTAAAAGTAGGCAAGGCTAATCTTTGATTAGCTCCTGAGACACAAAATCAAAAAGCATTCATAAAATCTTAGAAAACCCCAAAACATTCGAAAAATAAAAAATCAAAACATTTGTAAAATCTTGAAAATACCAAAAACAACCTCAAAACATTTTCAAAATATCAAAAACATTGAAACATTCTAGAAAATAAAAAACCATCCATCCCATCTCGCTTTCACCTGCAATAATCAATCATCCATAATAAATCAATCATCACACTCACCCTTTGGAAAAACAAATAGAAACAAGTACAACAATCAGCAAAAGCAAGTTTCAAACGTAAAATCAAAAGCAAACTTTGAACTTTTAAATGCAAAATCAAAGTCTTGATCATTTTCAAACATGTTAGTCAGCCTTATATCAAAATCCTATCAAACAACTTATCAACCAATCATCATCCTATATAATGCATGTCCTAGGATATATCATTCTGACAATGGGCATCATTTTGGATATCTCTTTGGATACTTATCCTAAAAAAAACACATCCCCTTGGCTAGAAGTATGAAGAACATTGACTTGTTTGTGCACTTGATCTTTTCTTTTTTATTTATCTTATTGTACTCACTCCAATGACCTCTTGATGATGTCTAATCAAAATGATTTAGAGAGAAAGGAATGGGGCAACGATCATTATCTTTTTTCTGCTGTGCTTGTGGGATGTTTTTGTAATATAAATTGGTGAATACTTGCTTTGTTAGGTGCATCCTAGCAAATTTTTTGTATGTCAGGTGTGAACAAGAATACTCCTATTTGTTTATCGAGTCAAAGTCCATCGCACTAGGTGCAATGCCATCCTAGTTATTTATACCCTGATGCATCATGAATATGTGTGTTATCAAACATAAGGTAATTGGCCCTTTTAAAATCCCAACTCCATGATAAGTAAGTCATCATCATCATCATCATCATTATCATCATCTCTAATAAAGTTGGCTTGTTGGGGTCTCTTATCATCATCTTATTTTCTTCTTGCCTCCCTTCTTGCTAACATGGTACCATGATAGTTAATCACAAATCATTACCATCATTGCATTCATCCTGCATCCACAAAACTATTAGTAGATTGCATACTACATATCATATCATATAAGAAACATTGATTATCTCGCATGCATTGCATTTCATCATTGCATAAAATAGATTGGTTATTCTAAGAATCTCATAATCCATATGTTTATCATCCATTTGCATAATAATAAAAGCATCATCATATCATATTGAATGTGCATCTATATCATCCATGCATCATCATATCATCCATTATATATAAACATCATAATAATCTCATTTATATCATCAATAATGTAATTTTCATGGTACAAATCAAGATCAAGTGGGTGTATTATATCAAAATAGGCACGAGGCTATAGAAGTTGAGAAATCCAACTTCACAGTCCCAAAGAATCACCTGCATACAATACCTATCACATGAAAAATATATTCAGAACCAAAGAAGATGTTTTGTACAGCCTCAAGCAAGAATGCACATTCACGAGAAAACCCAGAAAATGATATTAGATAATTGATAATAATTACAATGAGATCAATCCTTATAAAAGGAGATCAAGAAACCCTAAATAAAAACCTAAAGGGAATCCCTAGTGTGCACACTTAATAATTAATAAATAATTAATTATTAATGTGCCTAAGTTTAGGTTAAGTAATTAAAAGTGATAAGTCTCTTAATTAATTAACCAATATGATTAAATTAATTAAGTGAAATAACTTATTACTCTAACATAGGCTACCCATGGCTGATGACTGTCTACATCATCAAATCTTTCTACATCAAACATACGAGTTGAACTAATCTTGAACCCGTTTGTCGAGAGATCGACCCTCAAATCAAACCTCTTCACCCGATCTCTCGAAGGGGCAATATACTAGTGCAATTCTTCATTCATTGGGGAAGCAATGGGGCATCTAAAAAAATCAAAGAATTTTTTAATTTTGATCAAGAAATTTTATTCTTTGAACCAACATAGTAAGTACATTGCTTCAAAGAGGGGAAAAATGTAGACATGGAAAATATACCGACATACCTGATCCTAATTTTACTAACACCAAGTTCATCCTAAATCATCTTTCTACTAGTCATTTAATTAAATAATCTCTATTTAATTAAATTCATCACATTTCATCTCTTAATTAAATAAATTATCTTTTATCTGATTAAGTCATCATCTCCTATTAGTTAAATAAATCACTTTGTTTACTTAATCTTATAGTCCCTCTTTTAATTAAATAATTCATTTTATTGAATTAATCTCTAAAGTCATCTCACTTAAATTAAATAAATTAATCTTTATTTGATTTAAAGCTAACACCATCCTCTTTAATTAAATAAATCAAATCTTATTTAATTAAGTCTAAAATCATTATTCCTCTCAAAATATAAATCAAATGGTCAAATCAACTAATCTCCTTTAAATTAATCAAATCTTGATTAATCTTAGTTTTATTCCATAAAATCCTCTATATTTTGCAACTTTCACATGAAAATCAATTTAACTATTTTATAAATCATCTATTTTCATTCAAAAAAGGCATCAAAGATGGAATATTTCTCAAATTTGAAATCTCCCCCCAAAAAGTCTTCTCCTCCAAATATGGCATTTAACATCTCTTACAAGTCCTTTTCATGAGCCATGTGACATTAAATTCACCTTTCACCTCATCCTTCAAGCCGTCTTTTGAATTTGAATCTCCCCCCTCTTTTCACATTCTCCAAAATGTGCTCAAGCTTCCCCCATTCACATATTGACAAGTGGCACTTGCCCATTGGATGTTGAATGAACCCACATTCATCCATTTTTCTCATTCCTTCATCTTGTTCTTTTATTTATAGAAGGATTTTTTTTTATTTTTCATCCATAATTTGAGCAAAGTTATTATACTCAAACCCATAGCAATCTTCATCCATTTTCATCCAATCTTAGCTAGGTTATGCAGATTTTCATCTTAGAGCATATTGGAAGTCTTCATCAAGTGGATCACTCTTCATCATCAATCAACATTACATCATTGGAGTTGGTAAAGGTCCAATTTTCACATCAAATTGGAACCAATTTCCCCATGGGATCAAGAGTTTGCATTACTTTCAATAGGATTTAATCTACTTTCTTGTTCTTTCATTATATTTTTATTTTCATTCCTTTTTTTTTTTTTGTTAATGGATTTCATGGGGAATACTTGTTCTTACTTGCATATGATCTTCTAATGTGTTTTTTTATTGTGTTTTCTAGGTATTTGGATTGGGGTTCTATAAGAGATCTTGGTTGGAGCCTACCAACTACTCTAAGTGGCTCCCACATTTAGATCTAGAAATTTCTCCCACTTGGAAAGAAGATAAAGACAAGGATAGAAATGGATGGGCTCCTCCTAATGTCACTTCATACCCCACTAATGTATGGTGTAACCCAAATGACAAAGATCTTCCTCCCATTGTTGGCACTACTCTCACCACGTAGCAGCTTTATCTTTGTTTTTATGTTTATCTACATTTTATGCTAGGACCATGTGACTCTTTAGGGTGTTCTTTCTTACCACCCACTTTGTTTTTTTGAATATGTGTAATATTAATATTTAATTAATAGAATCTGACACCTATTCATAAGAAAAAAACATTATAATGATTAATATATTATTTCCATAATTTTAATACTAGCAATTGTGTGTAGTGACATGCAAAAATGAGTTGATAGGCATCACAAAGTAGAAATGGGTGGAATCCAATCCAAGAGACAACAAAAGGTGCTTGGAAATATCAATGTAGCAAATGGAAGTATATATTGTAAGTTTCAATTGGAACAATGATTTTCTACTGCTATATTTTATTATCCCTATGTATAGATTTGTATGGATGCTAATGACACACAATAAAATTATATGAAAAGTTATTATATCATTGATTTGTTGCACAACATACAATTGTCCAGTAAGTATATATTTGGACAAATCATGAATAATAAAAAAGAAACAAAAAGAGAATAGCATTCATTCATCTTTGGTGATATTGATTGTGAGCTACATTTTTAAAATTATGTTAGTAAAATTAACTTTACATGCAATCGGAATATCTCTTAAAACATTATATGCAAACTTTAAAATTGTAGCCACTAAACCCATGGAAAATGGTAGCCAAATAATGGAACGATTATAAAATATACTCATTTCTCAACAAAAGGTTACCACAAATAGAAATAATATAGCCT
The DNA here is from genome assembly GCA_007258455.2 of Sequoia sempervirens. NCBI lineage: Eukaryota > Viridiplantae > Streptophyta > Pinopsida > Cupressales > Cupressaceae > Sequoia > Sequoia sempervirens. The sequence goes on from VDFB02179234.1 coordinate 61,723,574, forward strand.
TTTGAACAACACCCTCTCAAAAATTAACAGTGACAAACCCATCAAAAAATATACTCCTTTCTAAACAAAACCTTTTAAAAAATTAAAACAATACAACTTTTTCAATAGCACCTCATAAAAAATGATATAATATAGCCTAAGACAGAACAATAATCAACAATAGCTAATACACACAATATAGTGTTTTTTCAACATCACCCTATGCAAAATTCAAACAATATAGCCTTTTGAACAGAAGCTTACAAAAAATGAGATGATGTAAGCCGAGCTAGACAATAACAATCAACAAAATTTTGCATAATGTTAACAATTCTATTCTATTGGAAACATAGCCACAAAACGCAAGGCATAAAGAAATACCTAGAGGGAATTGACAACATTTGAACAAAACCTTATCCAAAATTGAAACAATATAGCCTTTTCAACAACACGTTCTCAAAAATGGAATGATATAGCTTAACCAAGAGAAAAATAATCAATAGTGGCCAATGGAATCTAACACAAAGTGTATAAGATTATTTTTTTTACTCCATTGCAACCATAATGTAAAACATATGAATTTTCTCTGAATCTTATGTTAGAAACATAGAAATTTGTACATAAAAAAAAAAAAAAATCAACAAAATGATGCTTGCTCTCCACCCTACCATATTGGGTCATGGAGTCTCATGGGCTGCCACCAAACCTCCAAGCAAGAATATACATTTTCCACCACTCTGATCAATGGTGAAATGATTTTTTCTTATTAGAATCAATTTAGAGTACATTAGGATCTGATTGTGTATTTTCCCATTGTTACTAATTTTGCAATCATTATCATTGTTCTGAAAGGTTGTTTGCAATGCATTAGTTCATCAAATTCCATATTATGGTTGGAGTATGGTCTGCAAGAATAACAAAAAAGTGTGCAGTTTAGTGTGGTGATTATGCAAAACAAAATGAACTGCATAACATTAACTATTTTATTCCATTATAGTCATCACCATAGAAAGCTAAAACTCACAACTATAGTCCTATGAAAAACCTTTTCTAGAAAGGCGAGACCATATAAAGCTTATGTGTATACAAAGTGTGAATTTTAGTGCAATGATCATGTCTAATTCATAGACAATATGTAAATCAGGAAGCATCAAAGTTCTATATTTTATAAAACATACTTTGCTTTATACTTGTAATGGGTGAGTAAACTAATTATCATTTAGCCATACCTAGTGGATGTGGCAGAATGTAGTATGTACATAACAAAACAAGGCCCAATTTTCACCCTACCATATTGGGTCATGGAGCATTGTGCGCTCTCACCAAACACCCAAGCAAGAAAATAAAATTTTTCCACCACTTTGATCAATGGTGAAAGCAATGTTTTGATTGTTGCTGACTTAATATTAGATGTAATGGCATGAGAAGGCCCATGAAGCACAATTGTCTAGGTTGTGTCTAGTTTCATGAAGGAAAATGAAGACAATTGAGAGGGGGGTGTGAATCAGTGGCCTACAAATTTTAACTTTCTGAGTAATGTAACAACAAACTCTAAAAGTATAAACTAAGAGCATAAGAAAGGTAACTCAACCAATCACACAAAGTGCATCCCACAACACAAGATGTACAAGGAAAAACCCAAGATGGGAAAAAACTTCAGTGAGAATAGTTGTTGGAGGCTACTGCTCTAATCCAGCCTCATAATGAAAATGTATTTTGTTACAAAGTATGGGCACCAACCCAAAGGAACACCAATTCCTAATTTATGAGCACCAACTCAAAGGAACACCTATCCCAAGTTTATGAGCACCAACTCAAAGGATCTTCTACCCCTAATCTGAGAACCCACTCAATTGATTACAAAATAATAAATGTCTAATTACAATTTTAGTATCATGTTACAAATGAGATTTTGTAACTCATAAATTTCTGAAATTATGAAGTGTTTGATGTCTTTGCCATCCTTAAACAATTTCCAGTCTCAACTCACTATGCAAGCATTCATGCACTTACTCTGCAATACTTTATGATCTGTATTCATACAATAAGTCTCTGCAAACCTATCTCATGCCTTCACACACTTCTACAGAAAATAAGAACACTCTTCACTTAGTACATACTCTAAATTTTTATAGATTCATCTGATCACTTTTCACACCACTCTTCTCTATACACATTGGAGAAGAACACTCACACACATAGCTAGACTTCCAAAGAATAATAATCATTGTTATAAATCATTCCTGAAGTTCAAAGAGGAAAATTTGTAGCCCTAATATTTAAACAAATAATCCTTCAACTTTATGTTAGTAACATTTTGGCTTTTCTGTAGCAATTAGATTGTAGATTTTTGATAAATTCCTGTAGCAGACTTTCTATTAATTCGAGCCATCTTATCTCAGTTATCTCAAGTTTTGAATTTTCCCTGACATTCTTTATCAATCTCCAATTATTATAAAAATATTAAAATCCTAAATCTTATCCTTTTTCCTATTCTTGCATCTGTAGAATTTAATACTTTTCTAGGGTAGTTGTAGGATTCAATGCAAATTCTTCTTTTTAGACTTTCTGGCATTAAATTTAATGCTTCTCCATGTATTTAAAATGACATAAACATCAGATCTTTTTTCCTTGATTTTTCCAATTGAATTGTAGCTTGAAATATAATATCAAATCAATAAGAAATAAAAAATTAAACTAGGGCATCACCTAGAAACTGCAAGAGGTATGAAACTCAGATAAAAAGATTAGAAAATATTTTCAATCAATCACTACTTGGTGCAGGGGAACCCTTGCAACATTATGTCTCCATTTTGTTTAATTTGGAATCTTTTCTTTGTAATAGGATGCAAAGGAGTCATTTTGTATCTCTTTAGGTTATTATAAAGATTATTAAGTCCAAAAAGTGCAGAATGTAAACAAGATGTAAAGAATTATTGTCAACATTGCATAATTATGTAAAGGTTGTTGAAGGGTCATAGGTGGTTTCAGATGTTAGGAGGTAGTTAGAAGGCTAAAAATTACTTGAATTTCCTTTAAAAAATCTTTTGTATCATTTGAAACTTCAAGGGTGGTTGAATAAAGGAAGAGTTCAAAGAAATTCTCTATTTTATCTATTTTTCTACAGAAAAATTTCTATTTTTAGGCCATCTACAGACCAGTACGGATTGAAAATCTTGTTTAATTGGTGTAAATGGTGGAACTTTCAGTCACCTTCCATATTCTTCTTGTTTCATGTAGATTGATCAGGTATTGTGCGAGTTATTTGAATTTTTGTGAAGACAATCTGAAACCCTCATTAGGGTTAACAGTGAGTTAAGAAATTTATGAACATTCTCATTCATTTGTTGGCAAAATCCTCTGGTTTTTGGTGATGTTGTCCTTCTAAGTATATATTTTCATATTCAAATGGTTTGAGTCAATGATAAAAGATTTAAGGTGTGGTGGATTAATGTTTTGACTGTAATTTCTGAGTACAGAGTTTGAAACAGAGATTTCAAGGGAAACCTAACCTAGGGTTTAATAAAACAAGCATGGAAATGGCCCTATAAATGTTTATTGAGCATAAAAAATTCAAAATACATCTCTGTGAAGCATTATAATAGTGATTTTGTGTATGGAGGTTGAACATCCAATAAGGTCGTAGTGGAAGGAGACCTATTTAGGCCTAATTATCAGCGTTACAGTCCTGTTTGATCCATATTCTTAAAAACAACATATGCTAAACTTTTTATATGTTCTAAGGCACATTAAGGGGAATATTAAAAGTTGTTTACAGTCAGTGATAAGGTTTTTTTTTTGAATAAATCCTCTGACAGACCTATGGCATACCTACTAGGAAGAGGGAAGAGTAATGAAAGAATCACATCCTAATTGAGTTCCTATGGTTTGGAAAGAGTTTGTACATATTGAATTAGGTCTTTTGAAATTGTTCCACATGTTGAAGGAATCATATGTGTCTTGGGATCAAAATTTGGTGCCTAGTGGCTTGTAGATACCACAGATGTACTCTAGGACAGTCACAAAGAATGAATAGTAAACAAAAGGGTAGACATTGTGAGAATGCTTGTTTGTTATTTTGACTCAAAATGAAGGTGGAATATGCTTTGGTTTGATTTGATTATGCCTCTAAAAGCAAAAGGAAATTATTGTAGCAAAAGTTCCATGGTATATAGTGAAAGAAGTTGATCTTGGTTAATGGTATTGATTAGTGTATAAGAGTCTTTTGAAGAACTTGAATGAGTTTGGAACTCTTATTTCAAATTTTTGAGTTGGATAGTGTTACACAAAGAAATATAGTTGAATAAGTGTGTCAAGGTTTTAATTTCCTCCTTTTTCTACATCACTGCTATAGAAAGAAACTTCTTTGCTAAGCAAAGAATAACCAAAAACTCTGATATTTAATCGAATCATATTTGCTGCCAATACATTCTTCAGAAGATATGAAAAAAAGATTTAAAATTTTTTCATCTAGCACAACTTCAGGAAAAGATACTTTGGTGTCAAGCAAGGAATAAATAAAATCTGATTTTATTCAAATCATTCCAATGCAATCCAAAAGCAAGGAAATAATACTTTTAGAAAAAATCAAAAAATATGATATCACCGCCTTGCCAAAAGTGAGGTGTCAACATAGGGTTTAAACAACCCCACCTTGTGTTTAAACAAAGAATTTGACTTAGAGTTAAATATGTTTCACCTTATCCTATAGTTGTCAAACAATCTAAGCACTGGCAGAAGTAAATCCAATCTTTGGTAGTTGCTTCTAGCAAAAATATACGCATGCATAAAACCCTAGCAGGATAAACATGAGTTAATCGATCAAATCTCCACCTTTTCACCAAGTTATTACTAACACAATCATTCCACTAATTTTCTGCCACGTGTATTCCATGTCAATATTCTCTAAAGCTTTTTGCATATTAAAATAATAACTAGCTTTTTAAAGTCATTTTGACTTTGATGAACCCATCACTATGAAGCTCTTGTCGCCAAGCAATGAACTTCTTGTCACCTAAACTGTACTCAACTATAACTACAAACTAAGATGTTTCTATAGCTATTCCTATTCCTATAGCTGCATAAAAATATTGTATTCATTGATTTAACATCAATGGCAATCTAATGCTAACCAACCAAAACTCAAATGCCAATAGTCTCCCCGTTTGGCATTGATGTCAACCAATCGAATCTCTATGCTACCAACTAAATTTTGATCCCCACATCCTCTAGATAAAACTTCACATCACCTACAAGATTCTTTCTCCTCCTTTCAAGACACTTTCTCCCCCTTTGACAACAATGGAAAAGGGTGCCATAAAGATCACTTGCAGATTAGATACCATTATGTTATAAAATAGAATAAATAGATGAACATGCCATCGATACCACTAAGCACACCACTTCCAGATTTTCTCCCTTGTCATGAACATTATATATTGCATGATACCACTGAACACACCAAACAAAAAGAATGCATAGACCAACATAAAGAGTAGAAATAAGCTTGGACAACAATAATATTCTTTTTGAAAAAACATGTAAAGGGAAGTAAGCAACAAAAATTATTGTTTTAGCAGCAACCATCTCTCCTTCAACTTCAAATGTATCACTTCTACCCCCTTGGAGTAGAACAAACTCAAGGATGTAAGATGAAATACAATAATCTCCCCGTGAAACATAAACTTCCATATCCAACTAAGTGTTGGAAGAGGGAGATACAACTCCTAATCTCTTTCTCAAATACTGAAATATCTCTTTGGGAAATGGTTTGGTAAGGATATTGAAACTATTTTCTCACCAGTATTCACATACTGAAGTTGAACTTCTTTTTCACTCACTTTTGCTCTCAAGAAATGGTACTTAATAGCTATGTTCTTGGTTTGTGAGTGCATGACTAAATTTTTATGGCTATTGATTGCACTAGAATTGTCACACATAATGAAAATAGGTGTCAAATATACTACTTGGATCTCTTTTAGTGTTTTTTTCATCCAGAGAACTTGAGAGAAACATCAGGCAACAACTATGTACTTTTCTTCAACTGTAGATAATGAGATAGATTCTTGTTGTTTACTGTGCCAAGAGACCAATCTACCACCAAGGAAAAAAGAACCTCCACTTGTGATTTTCTTGTCATCTATGCACCCAACCCAATCAACATCTATGTAAGCTTGTAAATCAAATTCATCATATTTAGCATACCATAAACCAATCATGGATCTAAACATGGTTTGATCAACATTTGGTGAATCATCATTCTTGGATAGCTTACACCTAGTCACCATAAGTGTAATAACATGCTTACAATCATCCATTTGAAACCTTTTCAACATGTTTTTAGCATACTTGATTTGGGAAATAAAATTCCTTTGTCTAATTGTTAAATTTGCAAACCAAGAAAGTAGGACAACTCACCTATCATTGACATTTCAAACTCTTGTTGCATTTGATTAGTAAATTTCTTGCACAAATCATCATGACTTCCAGAAAAGATGATATCATCTACATAAACACCAATGATAATCATGTGATTACCTTCCATTTTGGTGTAGATATTGTTATCAACACATCGTCTTTTGAAGCCTTGCTGATGTAAATAGATGTCCAATCTAGAGTACCATGCTCTAGGTGCTTGTTTTAATCTATATAGTGCTTTTCTCAATCTGTACA
>VDFB02179234.1:61730324-61798299 GCA_007258455.2 Sequoia sempervirens
AATAGGATTCCTTTACTCCTTATATTATTACACAAAAAGAACAAGTTATTGATTCCTACAATCAAACAAATTTATCAACATCAAAATCAGATATATCCCAAATTCAGACTGAGGACATCATGTATGAAGATATCTAGCATTATCAACTCAAAGAAATGGGTCAGACAGAACATGACATTTCAGAGTTAGCAAAGTAGCAAATTGAAACAACATCATCTATAGTAAACATTTATCATAGAAGGCTTACTGAACAAGAAATCTCAAAATAGGAAGAATCAAGGAACAAAGGTGCTACTACCACCATACTGGGGGAAACTGTGTCTCAAGCAAATGTCAACATGGGTAGAATGAAGAGTCCTTATGATGAAACTGATGCCAATACTACAACCAGCCACATCATGAATCTTCATCCACCCATCACCCCATCCTCAAATTGGGACCAACATCAAAAGAAAGATTTGAATCAAAGCACAAGGAACATTATCAAAGCAGAAGAACCAAGCATAATGGACAAGTCAAATACACATGGATACCAAAGAATACAAAGAAAGATTATCCTTATCAAACTCCATCGGTCAAAGAAACTATGTGGCAAAATGAAAAAGGGAAAAGTATCCATCAAAGATGTCCACAAAAGAAAAATAAGGCTTCTCAAGCGATGTACAAAGTTTATCAAGTATTTGGTCCTAATTCCATGCACACTTCTGTATCCACCCATCATTGCTCATCTTCCAAAGTTTGGAGAGTCAAAGGTTCCAAACTATCAACCAATCCATCTCCTATCCCTAAAAACACTCCATCCATGCCTCCATGCATGATATCCACTTCTCACATTGAACATGTATTGGCAACAACCCTTCATCATAAGGATTCAAAAGGAAATCTGTCATGATTTGTGCACATAGACAGAGTTAACTTTGGTATCAACAAATCGGATCAAGAATCTCAAAAGTTGCATTCAAGTGCATGTATCTTGGAAAAGCAGCTTCTTCAAGCAGGATATCAATGACACATTATGACAGGGGCATCTACATCAACACTACAAGGTGATTCAACATGAACTTAAAATCTTTCAAAAAAAACCCAAGAAAATCATAAAAAGGATTGAAAACAATAAAGAAAAAAATCGTCCTCTAGTGAAAACCACTATGGTGGCACTTTGGGAAGGTACCATGATGAAAACCTGCAAAACATGTGTTGTGTGTAGAATCGAGCATCTACGTGCGTTAGTTTAGGTGGAAGCATCTTATCCCATCCATAACAAATCTAACATTCCATCCATCTCATTCATAATAAATCCATTCATCCATGAACCATTTATCCAATCCATCTTTATCCATCTGCATCCATAGTCCAAATTATCTTGACCTTGATGAAATTTTGGTGCACACTTTACACTTGCTTATGGTAGACATCTTGACATGGGTCATTTTCATTGATCCTATCCTACCCAACATTATCTGAGCCATGAAGCATTATCCAAATTAACATCCTCTATTTGAACACCTTATCTTATTGCAAGATAATCCATATCCATCCATCCATACATTTATTCAAGCATCCATCCATGGCATTCCAAACATTAATAGACATTGGGGGTGGATATTTATATATTGCTTTGGGAATACATCTTGATCTATATATTCCAACTTATGTGGTGATCCAAAAATTGGAATACATGAAATCAAATTGGTCAAACCACTTGTGAGCAAAAAAACCAAATCACTAGCCCATGGCATATTTTGACGAGAAGACATTCCTTATCAATATTCATCTTTCAATGAACATCAATCCAAACAATCACTATCAGTCACATCTAATGCATGCTTCAATGTCACATCAAATCATCCAAAACAACTTTTGTTTCAAACCAAGCTTCATTAATCTTGATCAAATCAAATCGAATCAATCCATCATCATCTCAGGATATCCATCCTAATCCTTGTGTTTATTAACACTATCCTTGCATTGTTGTGTATCCTCGACAATGTTATCATCATCAATCCCACATCATCTTGGGATATCCATCATAAATCCTCATCTTTCTTAACACTATCCTTTCATTGTTGTGTATCCTTGGACAATGTTATCATCATCAATCCATCAATCTGATCAATCAACCTTTGGTTGGTTTTCAACAAAATCCCAAAACAAAGCACTAATATCATCACACACATCCATATCCAAAACATCAAAATCATGCGAAAAAAATCCCAAAACAAATAAAAAACTTTGTCATCTAAACTACGCTATATCTGAGCTTAAAAGTAGGCAAGGCTAATCTTTGATTAGCTCCTGAGACACAAAATCAAAAAGCATTCATAAAATATTAGAAAACCCCAAAACATTTGAAAAATCAAAAATCAAAACATTTGTAAAATCTTGAAAATGCCAAAAACAACCTCAAAACATTTTCAAAATATCAAAAACATTGAAACATTCTAGAAAATAAAAAACCATCCATCCCATCTCGCTTTCACCCACAATAATCAATCAACCATAATAAATCAATCATCACACTCACCCTTTGGCAAAACAAATAGAAACAAGTACAACAATCAGCAAAAGCAAGTTTCAAATGTAAAATCAAAAGCAAACTTTGAACTTTTAAATGTAAAATCAAAGTCCTGATCATTTTCAAACATGTTAGTCAACCTTATATCAAAATCCTATCAAACAACTTATCAACCAATCATCATCCTATAGAATGCATGTCCTAGGATATATCATTCTGACAATGGGCATCATTTTGGATATCACTTTGGATACCTATCCTAAACAAAACACATCCCCTTGGCTAGCAGTATGAAGAACATTGACTTGTTTGTGCACTTGATCTTTTCTTTTTGATTTATCTTATTGCACTCACTCCAATGACCTCTCGATGATGTCTAATCAAAATGATTTAGAGAGAAAGAAATGGGGCATCAATCATTATCTTTTGTTTGCTATGCTTGTGGGATGTTTTTGTAATATAAATTGGTGAATACTTGCTTTGTTAGGTGCATCCTAGCAATTTTTTTGTATGTCAGGTGTGAACAAGAATACTCCTATTTGTTTATCGAGTCAAAGTACATCGCATTAGGTGCAATGCCATCCTAGTTCTTTATACCCTGATGCATCATGCCTATGTGTGTTATCAAACATAAGGTAATTGGCCCTTTTAAAATCCCAACTCCATGATAAGTAAATCATCATCATCATCATCATTATCATCATCTCTAATAAAGTTGGCTTGTTGGGGTCTCTTTTCATCATCTTATTTTCTTCTTACCTCCCTTCTTGCTAACATGGTACCATGACAGTTAATCACAAATCATTATCATCATTACATTCATCCTGCATCCACAAAACTATTAGTATATTGCATACTACATATCATATCATATAAGAAACATTGATTATCTCGCATGCATTACATTTCATCATTGCATAATATAGATTGGTTATTCTAAGCATCCTATAATCCATATGTTTATCATCCATTTGCATAATAATAAAAGCATCATCATATCATAGATCATGTGCATCTATATCATCCATGCATCATCATATCATCCATTATATATAAACATCATAATCATCTCATTTATATCATCAATAATGTAATTTTCATGGTACAAATCAAGATCAAGTGGGTTTATTATATCAAAATAGGCATGAGGCTATAGAAGTTGAGAAATCCAACTTCATAGTCCCCAAGAATCACCTGCATACAATACCTATCACATGAAAAATATATTCAAAACCAAAGAAGATGTTTTGTAAAGCCTCAAGCAAGAATGCACATTCACGAGAAAACCCAGAAAATGATATTAGATAATTGATAATAATTACAATGAGATCAATCCTTATAAAAGGAGATCAAGAAACCCTAAAGAAAAACCTAAAGGGAAATCCTAGTGTGCACATTTAATAATTAATAAATAAGTAATTATTAATGTGCCTAAGTTTAGGTTAAGTAATTAAAAGTGATAAGTGTCTTAATTGAAATAACTTATTACTCTAACAGAGGCTACCCGTGGCTGATGACTGTCTACATCATCAAATTTGTCTACATCAAGCATACGAGTTGAACTAATCTTGAACCCCTTTGTCGAGAGATAGACCCTCAAATCAAACCTCTTCACTCGATCTCTCGAAGGGGCAATATACCAGTGCAATTCTTCATTCACTGGGGAAGAAATGGGGCATCCAAAAAAATCAAAGAATTTTTTAATTTTGATCAAGAAATTTTATTCTTTAAACCAACATAGTAAGTACATTGCTTCAAAGAGGGGAAAAATGTAGATAGGGAAAAATGTAGACATGGAAAATATACCAACATACCTGATCCTAATTTTACTAACACCAAGTTTGTCCTAAATCATCTTTCTACTAGTCATTTAATTAAATAATCTCTATTTAATTAAATTCATCACATTTCATTTCTTAATTAAATAAATTATTTTTTATTTGATTAAGTCATCATCTCCTATTAGTTAAATAAATCACTTTGTTTACTTAATCTTATAGTCCCTCTTTTAATTAAATAATTCATTTTATTTAATTAATCTCTAAAGTCATCTCATTTAAATTAAATAAATTAATCTTTATTTGATTTAAAGCTAACACCATCCTCTTTAATTAAATAAATCAAATCTTATTTAATTAAGTCTAAAATCATTATTCCTCTCAAAATATAAATCAAATGGTCAAATCAACTAATCTCCTTGAAATTAATCAAATCTTGATTAATCTTAGTCTTAATCCATCAAATCCTCTAGATTTTGAAACTTGCACATGAAAATCAATTTAACCATTTTATAAATCATCTATTTTCATTTTAAAAAGGCATCAAAGATGGAATATTCCTCAAATTTGAAATCTCCCCCCAAAAAGTCTTCTCCTCCAAACATGGCATTTAACATCTCTTACAAGTCCTTTTCTTGAGCCATGTGACATTAAATTCACCTTTCACCTCATCCTTCAAACCATCTTTTGAATTTGAATCTCCCCCCTCTTTGCACATTCTCCAAAATGTGCTCAAGCTTCCCCCATTCACATCTTGACAAGTGGCACTTTCCCATTGGATGTTGAATGAACCCAAATTCATCCATTTTTCTCATTCCTTCATCTTGTTCTTTTATTTATAGAAGGATTCTCTTTTTATTTTTCATCCATAATTTGAGCAAATTTATTATATTCAAATCCATAGCAATCTTCATCCATTTTCATCCAATCTTAGCTAGGTTATGCAATTTTCATCTTAGAGCATATTGGAAGTCTTCATCAAGTGGATCACTCTTCATCATCAATCAACATTACATCATTGGAGTTGGGAAAGGTCCAATTTTCACATCAAATTGGCACCAATTCCCCCATGGGATCAAGAGTTTGCATTACCTTCAATAGGATTTAATCTACTTTCTTGTTCTTTCATTATATTTTTATTTTCATTCCTATTTTGAGTTTTGTTAATGGATTTCATGGGGAATCCTTGTTCTTACTTGCATATGATCTTCTAATATGTTTGTTTATTGTGTTTTCCAGGTATTTGGATTGGGGTTCTATAAGAGGAAATCTTGGTTGGAGCCTACTAACTACTCTAAGTGGCTCCCACATTTAGATCTAGAAATTTCTCCCACTTGGAAAGAAGATAAAGACAAGGATAGAAATGGATGGGCTCCTCCTAATGTCACTTCATACCCCACTAATGTATGGTGTAACCCAAATGACAAAGATCCTTCTCCCACTGTTGGCACTACTCTCACCACTTAGCAGCTTTATCTTTGTTTTTATGTTTATCTACATTTTATGCTAGGACCATGTGACTCTTTAGGGTGTTCTTTCTTACCACCCACTTTGTTTTTGTGAATATGTGTAATATTAATATTTGATTAATAGAATCTGACACCTATTCATAAGAAAAAAAACATTATAATGATTAATATATTATTTCCATAATTTTAATACTAGCAATTGCGTGTAGTGACATGCAAAAATGAGTTGATAGGCATCACAAAGTAGAAATGGGTGGAATCCAATCCAAGAGACAACAAAAGGTTCTTGGAAATATCAATGTAGCAAATGGAAGTATATATTGTAAGTTTCCATTGGAACAATGATTTTCTACTGCTATATTTTATTATCCCTATGTATAGATTTGTATGGATGCTAATGACACACATAATAGAATTATATGAAAAGTTATTATATCATTGATTTGTTGCACAATATACAATTTTCCAGTAAGTATATATTTGGACAAATCATGAATAATAAAAAAGAAATAAAAAGAGAATAGCATTCATTCATCTTTGGTGATATTGATTGTGAGCTACATTTTTAAAATTATGTTAGTAAAATTAACTTTACATGCAATCAGAATATCTCTTAAAACATTATATGCAAACTTTAAAATTGTAGCCACTAAACCCATGGAAAATGGTAGCCAAATAATGGAACGATTATAAAATATAATCATTTCTCAAAAAAAGGTTACCACAAATAGAAATAATATAGCCTTTTGAACAACACCCTCTCAAAAATTAACAGTGACAAACCCATCAAAAAATATACTCCTTTTTGAACAAAACCTTGTCGAAAATTAAAACAATACAACTTTTTCAATAGCACCTCATAAAAAATGATATAATATAGCCTAAGATAGAACAATAATCAACAATAGCTAATACAAACAATATAGTGTTTTTTCAACATCACCCTATGCAAAATTCAAACAATATAGCCTTTTGAATAGAATCTTATAAAAAATGAGATGATGTACACCGAGCTAGACAATAACAATCAACAAAATCTTGCATAACGTTAATAATTCTATTCCATTGGAAACATAGCCACAAAACGCAAGGCATAAAGAAATACCTAGAGGGAATTGACAACATTTGAACAAAACCTTATCCAAAATTGAAACACTATAGCCTTTTCAACAACATGTTCTCAAAAATAGAATGATATAGCTTAACCAAGAGAAAAATAATCAACAGTGGCCAATGGAATCTAACACAAAGTGTATAAGATTAATTGTTTTACTCCATTGCAACCATAATGTAAAACATATGAATTTTCTCTGAATCTTACGTCAGAAACATAGAAATTTGTACATAAAAAAAAAAAAAAACTCAACAAAATGATGCTTGCTCTCCACCCTACCATATTGGGTCATGGAGCCTCATGAGCTGTCACCAAACCTCCAAGCAAGAATATACATTTTCCACCACTCTGATCAATGGTGAAATGAATTTTTCTTATTAGAATCAATTTAGAGTACATTAGGATCTGATTGTCTATTTTCCCATTGTTACTAATTTTGTAGTCATTCTCATTGTTCTGAAAGGTTGTTTGTAATGCATTAGTTCATCAAATTCTAGATTATGGTTGGAGTATGGTTTGCAAGAATAACAAAAAAGTGTGTAGTTTAGTGTGGTGATTATGCAAAACAAAATGAACTGCATAACATTAACTATTTTATTCCATTATAGTCATCACCATAGAAAGCTAAAACTCACAACTATAGTCCTATGAAAAACCTTTTCTAGAAAGGCGAGACCATATAAAGCTTATGTGTATACAAAGTGTGAATTTTAGTGCAGTGATTATGTCTAATTCATAGACAATATGTAAATCAAGAAGCATCAAAGTTCTATATTTTATAAAACATACTTTTCTTTGTACTTGTAATGGATGAGTAAAATAATTATCATTTAGCCATACCTAGTGCATGTGGCAGAATGTAGTATGTACATAACAAAACAAGGCCCAATTTCCACCCTACCATATTGGGTCATGGAGCATTGTGCACTCTCACCAAATGCCTGAGCAAGAAAATAAAATTTCCACCACTTTGATCAATGGTGAAAGCAATGTTTTGATTGTTGCTGACTTAATACAAGATGTAATGGCATGAGAAGGCCCATGAAGCACAATTGTCTAGGTTGTGTCTAGTTGCATGAAGGAAAATGAAGACCACTGAGAGGGGGGTGTGAATCAGTGGCCTACAAATTTTAACTTTCTAAGTAATGTAACAACAACTCAAAAAGTATAAACTAAGAGCATAAGACAGATAACTCAACCAATCACACAAAGTGCATCCCACAACACAAGATGTATGAGGAAAAACCCAAGATGGGAAAAAACCTTAGTGAGAATAGTTGTTGGAGGCTACTGCTCTAATCCAACCTCATAATGAAAATGTCTTTTGTTACAAAGTATGGACACCAACCCAAAGGAACACCAATTCCTAATTTATGAGCACGAACTCAAAGGAACACCTATCCCAAGTTTATGAGCACCAACTCAAAGGATCTTCTACCCCTAATCTGAGAACCCACTCAATTGATTACAAAATAATAAATGTCTAATTACAATTTTAGTATCATGTTACAAATGAGATTTTGTAACTCATAAATTTCTGAAATTATGAAGTGTTTGATGTCTTTGCCATCCTTAAACAATTTCCAGTCTCAACTCACTCTGCAAGCATTCATGCACTTACTCTGCAATACTTTATGATCTGCATTCATACAATAAGTCTCCGCAAAACTATCTCATGCCTTCACACAATTCTACATAAAATAAGAACACTCTTCACTTAGAAGTACATACTCTAAATTTTTATAGAGTCATCTAATTACTTTTCACACCACTCTTCTCTACACACATTGGAGAAGAACACTCACACACATAGCTAGACTTCCAAAGAATAATAATCATTGTTATAAATCATTCTTGAAGTTCAAAGAGGAAAATTTTTAGCCCTAATATTTAAACAAATAATCCTTCAACTTTATGTTAGTAACATTTTGGCTTTTCTGTAGCAATCAGATTGTAGATTTCTGATAAATTCCTGTAGCAGTCTTTCTATTAATTCGAGCCATCTTATCTAAGTTATCTCAAGTTCTGAATCTGCCCTGAGATTCTTTATCAATCTCCAATGATTATAAAAAGATTAAAAGCCTAAATCTTACCCTTTTTCCTATTCTTGCATCTGTAGAATTTAATGCTTTTCTAGGGTAGTTGTAGGATTCAATGCAAATTCTTCTTTTTAGACTTTCTGGCATTAAATTTAATGCTTCTCCATGTATTTAAAATGACATAAACATTAGATCTTTTTTCCTTGATTTTTCCAATTGAATTGTAGCTTGAAATCTAATATCAAATCAATAAGAAATAAAAAATTAAACTAGGGCATCACCTATAAACTGCAAGAGGTATGAAACTCAGATAAAAAGATTAGAAAATATTTTCAATCAATCAGTACTTGGTGCAGGGGAACCCTTGCAACATTATGTCTCCATTTTGTTTAATTTGGAATCTTTTCTTTGTAATAGGATGGAAAGGAGTCATTTTGTATCTCTTTAGGTTATTATAAAGATTATTAAGTCCAAAAAGTGCAAAATGTAAACAAGATGTAAACAATTATTGTCAATGTTGCATAATTATATAAAGGTTGTTGAAGGATCATAGGTGGTTTCAGGTGTTAGGAGGTAGTTAGAAGGCTAAAAATTACTAGAATTTCCTTTAAAAAATCTTTTGTATCATTTGAAACTTCAAGGGTGGTTGAATAAAGGAAGAGTTCAAAGAAATTCTCTATTTTATCTATTTTTCTACAAAAAAAATTCTATTTTTAGGCCATGTACGGACCAGTACAGATTGAAAATCTTATTTAATTGGTTGTAAATGGTGGAGCTTTCAGTCACCTTCCATATTCTTCTTGTTTCATATAGATTGATTAGGTATTGTGTGATTTATTTGAATTTTTGTGAAGACAATCTGAAACCCTCATTAGGGTTAATAGTGAGTTAAGAAAATTATGAACATTCTCATTCATTTGTTGGTAAAATCCTCTAGTTTTTGGTGATGTTGTCCTTCTAAGTATATATTTTCATATTCAAATGGTTTGAGTCAATGATAAAAGATTTAAGGTGTGGTGGATTAAAGTTTTGACTGTAATTTCTGAGTATAGAGTTTGAAACAGAGATTTCAAGGGAAACCTAACCTAGGGTTTAATAAAACAAGCATGGAAATGACCCTATAAAGGTTTATTGAGCATAAAAAAGTCAAAATACATCTCTGTGAAGCATTATAATAGTGAATTTGTGTATGGAGGTTGAACATCCAATAAGGTCCTAGTGGAAGGAGACCTATTTAGGCCTAATTAGCAGTGTTACAGTCCTGTTTGATCCATATTCTCAAAAACAACATATGCTAAAATTTTGATATGTTCTAAGGCACATTAAGGGGCATATTAAAAGTTGTTTACAGTCAGTGATAAGGTTTTTTTTTTGAATAAATCCTTTGATAGACCTATGGCATACCTACTAGGAAGAGGGAAGAGTAATGAAAGAATCACATCCTAATTGAGTTCCTGTGGTTTGGAAAGAGTTTGTACATATTGAATTAGGTATTTTGAAATTGTTCCACATGTTGAAGGAATCATATGTGTCTTGGGATAAAAATTTGGTGCCTAGTGGCTTGTAGATACCACATATGCACTCTAGGATAGTCACAAAGAATGAATAGTAAACAAAAGGGTAGACATTGTAAGAATGCTTGTTTGTTATTTTGACTCAAAATGAAGGTGGAATATGCTTTGGTTTGATTTGATTATGCCTCTAAAAACCAAAGGAAATTCTTGTAGCAAAAGTGCCATGGCATATAGTGAAAGAAGTTGATCTTGGTTAATGGTATTGATTAGTGTATAAGAGTCTTTTGAAGAACTTGAATGAGTTTGGAACTCTCATTTCAAATTTTTGAGTTGGATAGTGTTACAAAAAGAAATATAGTTGAATAAGTGTGTCAAGGTTTTAATTTCTTCCTTTTTCTACATCACTGCTACAAAAAGAAACTTCTTTGCTAAGCAAAGAATAACAAAAAACTCTGATATTTAATTGAATCATATTTGCTGCCAATACATTCTTTAGAAGATATGAAATTTTTTTTAAAAAAAATCTTCATCTAGCACAACTTTAGGAAAAGATACTTTGGTGTCAAGCAAGGAATAAATAAAATTTGATTTTATTCAAATCATTCCAATGCAGTCCAAAAGCAAGGAAA
Source organism: Sequoia sempervirens (assembly GCA_007258455.2). Lineage (NCBI taxonomy): Eukaryota > Viridiplantae > Streptophyta > Pinopsida > Cupressales > Cupressaceae > Sequoia > Sequoia sempervirens. Next base: position 61,741,383 of record VDFB02179234.1, read on the forward strand.
TAATACTTTTAGAAAAAATAAAAAAATATGATATCACTGCCTTGCAAAAAGTGAGGCGTCAACATAGGGTTTAAACAACCCCACCTTGTGTTTAAACAAAGAATTTGACTTAGAGTTAAATATGTTGCACCTTATCCTATAGTTGTCAAACAATCTAAGCACTGGAAAAAATAAATCCAATCTTTTGTAGTTGCTTCTAGCAAAAATCTACGCATGCATAAAACCCTAGCAGGATAAACATGAGTTAATCTATCAAATCTCCACCTTTTCACCAAGTTATTACTAACACATAATCATTCCACTAATTTTCTGCCACGTGTATTCCATGTCAATATTCTCTAAAGCTTTTTGCATATTAAAATAATAACTAGCTTTTTAAAGTCTTTTTGACTTTGATGAGCTCATCACTGTGAAGCTCTTGTCGCCAAGCAATGAACTTCTTGTTGCCTGAACTGTACTCAACTATAACTAAAAACTGAGATGTTTCTGTAGCTATTCCTATTCCTATAGCTGCATAAAAATATTGTATTCGTTGATTTAACATCAATGGAAATCTAATGCCAACCAACCAAAACTCAAATGCCAATAGTCTTCCCATTTGGCGTTGATGTCAACCAATCGAATCTCTATTCTACCAACTAAATTTTGATCTCCACATACTCTAGATAAAACTTCACATCACCTACAAGATTCTTTCTCCCCCTTTGACAACAATGGAAAAGGGTTCCATAAAGATCACTTGCAGATCAGATACCACTATATTATAAAATAGAATAAACAGCTGAACATGCCACTGATACCACTAAACACACCACTTCCAGATTTTCTCCCTTGTCATGAACATTATATACTGCATGATACCACTAAACACACCAAACAAAAAGAATGCATATACCAACATAAAGAGTAGCAATAAGCTTGGACAACAATAATATTCTTTTTGAAAAAACATGTAAAGGGAAGTAAGCAACAAAAACTATTATTTTAGCAGCAACCATCTCTCCTTCAACTTCAAATGTATCACTTCTACCCCCTTGGAGTAGAACAAACTCAAGGATGTAAGATGAAATACAATAATCTCCCCATGAAACATAAACTTTCATATCCAACTAAGTGTTGGAAGAGGGAGATACAACTCCTAATCTCTTTCTCAAATACTGAAATATCTCTTTGGGAAATGGTTTGGTAAGGATATCAACTATTTTCTCATCAATATTCACATACTGAAGTTGAACTTCTTTTTCACTCACTTTTGCTCTCAAGAAATGGTACTTAATAGCTATGTTCTTAGTTTGTGAGTGCATGACTGAATTTTTATAGCTATTGATTGCACTAGAATTGTCACACATAATGGAAATAGGTGTCGAATATTCTACTTGGATCTCTTTTAGTGTTTGTTTAATCCAGAGAACTTGAGAGCAACATGAGGCAACAACTATGTACTTTTCTTCAACTGTAGATAATGAGATAGATTCTTGTTGTTTACTGTGCCAAGAGACCAATCTACCACCAAGGAAAAAAGAACCTCCACTCGTGATTTTCTTGTTATCTATGCACCCAACCCAATCAGCATCTGTGTAAGCTTGTAAGGTGAATTCATCATATTTAGCATACCATAAACCAATCATGGATCTAAACATGGTTTGATCAACATTTGGTGAATCATCATTCTTGGATAGCTTACACCTAGTCACCATAAGTGTACTAACATTCTTACAATCATCCATTTGAAACCTTTTCAACATGTTTTTAGCATACTTGATTTGGGAAATAAAATTCCTTTGTCTAATTGTTAAATTTTCAAACCAAGAAAGTAGGACAACTCACCTATCATTGACATTTCAAACTCTTGTTGCATTTGATTAGTAAATTTCTTGCACAAATCATCATGACTTCCAGAAAAGATGATATCATCTACATAAACAACAATGATAATCATGTGATTACCTTCCACTTTGGTGTAGATATTGTTATCAACACATCCTCTTTTGAAGCCTTGCTGATGTAAATAGATGTCCAATCTAGAGTACCATGCTCTAGGTGCTTGTTTTAATCTATATAGTGCTTTTCTCAATCTGTACACATAATCTCCTTTCTCAAGTGACTCAAACCCTTTTAGGTTGATCCATGTAGACTTCCTCTTGAAGGTTACCATTCAAGAATGAGGATTTAACATACATTTGATAAAACTTGTAATCTTTATATGTTGAGAATGATAAGAACATTCTAATAGACTCTAGTCTTGCAACCGGGGAAAATGTTTCCTCAAAATATATGCCCTCAACTTGAGAATATCCCTTGCATACTATTATAGCTTTATTTCTAATTACTTTACCTTCTTCATGTACCTTGTTTCTATAGACCCTTTTTGAGCCAATGATGTTCATACCAATCAGCCTTGGAACTAAATCCCATGTCTTATTTCTTTCAATCTACTATAGCTCTTCTTTCATAGCCTTTATCCAATCTTCACTCTTGCTGGAATCATTGTAATTCTTTGGTTCTATTTCAGTTAGAAGACACAAGTTGACTTGATCATCATTTCCAACATGTCTTCTTCTTGTTTGCACACCACTATCTTTGCTTCCAATAATTTGATTTTCAAGGTGGTACTTCTAAACATACTTGCTAGGGGCCTTGTTTGGAGGAATTTCTACTACTTCTTCTTCATTTCTAGATTGCTCTTCACCTTCATTATGATATTCTTCAATCTGATTTTTTGATTTTTTTCTTGACTGTTGTAGATCTTCATCTATTCTCACATGTACACACTCAACTATTCTCTTGAGGCATTTTTTGAAACATTTATATGCCTTACTATGAGTTGAGTATCCTAAAAATATTCCATTATCACATCTTGCATCAAAAATACCAAGCCCATCATCATCTTTCTTAATGAAGCACTTACTACCAAAAACATTAAAATGTTTGACAAAAGGTTTCTCACTATACCATAGCTCATAAGGTGTCCTTTTTCTGTGCACTCTTAGTTGGGCTCTATTTAGTGTGTATACTGCTATATGAAAAACTTTTTTCCAATAAACATCTAGCAGATTTGACTCATTAAGCATAGTTCTCCCCATTTATTTCATAATCTTATCCTTCCTCTCAACAACTCCATTTTGTTGAGGTGTTTGAGCAGCATAATATTGTCTTCTAATCCCTTTTTGTTCACAATAGTCTTCAAACTGATTTGAAGTAAACTTTCCACCATGGTCTAATATTAAACATTTTAGCTTGAAACCACATTCTTTATCAATCATTTTCCTAAATATCTTGAATCTTTCAAATTCTTGTTACTTATCTTGTAGGAAAGTTACCCAAGTCATCCTTGAGTAGTCATCTATCAACAACATAAAGTATTTGTCACCATTCAAAGATATTTTCCTTGTAGGACCACATAAATCTACATGTACTAACTCAAGTTTCCTTGTGGTTGAGTACTCTTTAGTCTTGAAACTAACTTTAGTTTGCTTCCTTTTTTGATATTCATCACAAATAATGTTTGTTGGTTTAGATATCCTTGGCATGTGTCTCACATAACCTTTTGAGCTTACCTTGACAAGGTTGTCAAAATTTATGTGTCCTAGCCTCCTATGCCATAACCAACTCTCATCCTTTTGCCCCATCATACATTGAGTTTCATGAAACTCTTTCAAGTTGTAGACATTTCCACCAGTTCTTTTACCTTCAACAACTAATCTTACATTGTTCTCCTTCCATATTTCACATCCTTTGGAATCAAATGAAAAATTATAACCACCGTCACACATTTGACTTACACTAAGTTGTGTTTCAACCCTTCAACATAATAAACATCCTTTGTGAGTAGTTTACCATCAATACTTAGGGTTCCTTTACCTTTTATCTTGATTGAGGAGTTATTACCAAGCTTAACTGAACCACCATTCCAATCTTCTAGCTATTTGAATTTGTTCTTGTCACCAGTCATGTGGTTGGAGAAGGCACTATCTATCATCCATAAATTTTTCTTTTTTTCATGTAATTTTTTTTGAGCTGACATGCTTGATTGAACTTTATCTTTACTCACTTCCTTCCACTCTTTTTTGGTTTCATTCTTCTTTGTTGCTACTTTTTCTTCATTTTTGTTCTTGGGGGTAGCAACTACATTCTTCTCAAGTTTAGTAGATCTTGCTCTACAAAAATTTGTTGTGTCCATAGTTATGACAATAATAGCATTCAATCTTCTCATTGAACATAGGAAAGTTGAAACTTTTACAATTTTCACTTTTATGTCCCAAATTATTATAGTTGTAACACTCAATATCCAAATCTCTCAATCGTGCAAAATGATTCTTGTTCATGAAATTTGGTGCTGCTCTCTTCACCATTTTGTAATGAATGAATTTGTGGCCAAATGCATTACATCTAAAGTAATAACCATAAAACTTACGGGTATACCAATTATTATACTGAGGAATACTTCTAGTTGTATCCATAGCAGCAGTAGACCTTCTCATTCTTGGGGTAGCAAAATTAACTTGTAGGATAGCAGAGTTATCCTTTGGGGCAGCAACACTATCTCCTAAGACAAAAATATTTTCTTTTGTTGCAGCATCAATACCATCTCTTCGGTTGTTATTATTTGGGCAGCAACATCACTATATTTTGGGGAACAACATTTTCACTTGTGGCAGTAGTGAAAACAATCTTCTTCTTGAGTTTTTCACCCATATTTGAGCTCTCACCGTGTTCATAGCCAACACCACTATAATCTTTGTTCTTTTTCTACTTACCAAGTATATCATTTAGAGCATTAATGCTACTGTCATTTTTCATTCTCAACTTTAGATCATCTTGACAAGCTTCTAACTCTTTCCTCAAAGTCACCATCTCTTGTTCCAATGCATGGAATTCTTTTTGCTTTGCTTCAACTTCAAATTTCAAAACTTCAATTATTCTTTTTTCTTCTTCCATCTAAGTCTTTAGAGTAACAATACTCTTTTCTAACTAGTATTTTTCTTTTGAGGCATTGTTTTTTAATTTGGTATGATCTTTCTTTAATTTTTCTAATTCATCAAGAGAACAAATTAGCTCTCCTTCAAGATCAACCTTAGCATCAACTTCATCTTTTCCATCACTACCAACTATTTTTGTATTTTCAACTTGAGCATTATTTTCAATCTTTTAAGTTTTCTTTTCACATAGAACTTCTTGAGCCATGAAGAGATTAACCTCTTTCTCATCTTCACTGGAGTGTTCATCTAAATCACTTTCATCATCTAATATCTCACTTTCAACAATGAGAAGACTTCTCTTCCTCTAATAGTTTTTCTTCTTGGATTTGTAGAAATTCTTAGGTATGGAATTTTTAGTCTCTTCATTGTTTTCTTCCTTCTTCTCATAAGGACACTTAGCAAAAAAATGTCCAATATCTCCACAATTAAAACACTTAAAGGGAATCTTGTCCTTGTACTTTCCCGATCCCTTCTTCAACTTCTTGACAAAGTTTGCTTCAACATTGTCAGGATCTTCTTAATCAACATTTGCAGCTACTTCTTTTCCTTTATTCACCAAGTTGAAGGAAACTTCTCTCTTAGAGGGTTCAATACTCACAGTCCTCATCTCATAGGCTGATAATGAACCAAATAATTCATCCATAGAGAAAGTATTCATGTCTTTAGCTTCTTCTATGGTAGAAACTTTAGTATCATATTTTGTTGTTAATGACCTCAGAACTTTCTTAACAATTAAATTATCTTCAATTTCTTATCCAAGTCCTCTTACAACATTAACAATCTCATTTACTCTTAGTAAGTAATCAAAAATATTTTCATCTTCTCTCATCTTCAGGCCTTCAAAAGGAGCTCCAAGATTTTACAACTTAGCTTCCTTCACATTCTCATCACTTTCATAAATATTTTGTAGATTATCCCATGTTTATTTTGTAGATTTGCAGTGCATTACTTTGAAAAACTCTATATCAAACAATCCACTAAGAATAGGATGCTTGGCCTTAGCATTGTACTCATATTTCTTTTTAGCATCAGGATCAGTTGGAGGAGTTTGGGGAACATTGTAACCATTTTTGACACTCATCCATACATCACAACCTACAGAAGACAAATATGTTTCCATTCTTCTACACCAGACAACATAGTTAGTGCCATAAAACATAGGTACTTTCAAAGAGGATGATTCATGCTTAGACATTGTGTTCACAAACCAGAATCTACCCAAGCTGGAGAAAGCTTTTTAACAAGGAACTAGATGCTCTGATACCAATTGAAGGAATGCAAAGATCACTGAGAGGGGGTTGAATCAATGGGCTGCAAATTTTAACTTTCTAAGAAATGTAACAATAAACTCTAAAAGAATAAACTAAGAGCATAAGAAAGTTGACTCAACCAATCACATAAGGTACATCCCACAACACAATATGTATGAGGAAAAATCCAATATGGGAGAAAACCTCTGTGAGAATAGCTGTTGGAGGCTATTGCTCCAATCTAGCCTCACAATGAAAATGTCTTCTTTTACAAAGTATGGGAACCAACCCAAAGGAACACCAATTCTTGATTTATGAGCACCAACTCAAAGGAACACCTATCCCAAGTTTATGAGCACCAACTCAAAGGAGCTTCTACCCCTAATCTGAGCACCCACTCAGATGATTACAAAATAGGAAATGTTTGATTACAATTTTAGTATCATGTTACAAATGAGATTTTGTAACTCATAAATTTATGAACTTATGAAGTGGTTGATGTCTTTGCTGTCCTCAAGAAAATTCTAGTCTCAACTCACTTTGCAAGAATTCATGCACTTACTCTACAAGACTTTATGATCTGCATTCATACAATAACTCTCTGTAAAACTATCTCATTCCTTCCACACACTTCTATAGAAAATAAGAACACTTTTTTCTTAGAAGTACATACTCTATTTTTACAGAGTCATCTTATCACTTCTCACACCAGTCATCTCCACACACACTAGAGAAGAAAAATCACACCTATAGGAAGAATTCCAAATGAATAATAATGATTGTTATAAATCACTCTTGAAGTTCAAAGAGAAAAATTCTTAGCCCTAATGTTTAAACAAATAATTCTGCATTTTTTTGTCAGTAACACTTTGGCTTTTCTGTAGCAATCACACTACAAATTTTTGATAAATTCATGTAGCAATTTTTTTTTAATTTAAGCCATCTTATCTTAGTCATCTCAAGTTATGAATCTTCCCTAAAATTCTTTATCAATCTGCAATGATTATTAAAATATTAAAAGCCTAAATCTTATTCCTTTTACTGTTCTCCTATCTGTACAATTTAATGCTTTTCTAGAGCTGATGTAGGATTTGATGCAACTTCTTCTTTTTAGATTGGCTACCATTAAATGTAATGCTTCTTTATGTATTAGAAATGACATAAACATTAGATCTTTTTGCCTCAACTTTTTCAATTGAATAGTAGCTTGCAATTTGATATCAAGTCAATAATAAATAAAAACTTAAACTAGGGCACCACCCAAAAATTGCAAGAGGTATGAAACTCATATAAAAAATATTAGAAAATATTTTCAATCAATCACTGCTACATAAGGAAACTTCTTTGCTAAACAAAGAATAATAAAAAAATATGATATTTAATTGAATCATATTTTTTGCCAATACATTCTTTAGAAGATACGAAAAAAACATTTAAAAATCTTCATCTAGCACAACTTCAGAAAAGAGACTTTGTCATCAAGTAAGGAATAAATAAAATCTAATTTTATTCAAATCATTCCAATGCAGCCGAAAAGCAAGGAAAGAATATTTTTAGAAAAATCAAAAAATCTAATATCACCGCCTTGCCAAAAGTGAGGTGTCAACATAGGGTTTAAACAACCCTACCTTGTGTGTAAAAAATACTTTTACTTAGAGTTAAATTTGTTGCACCTTATCCTATAGCTGTCAAACAATTTGAGCACTAATAGGAGTAAATACAATCTTCTGTAGCTGCTTCCATTAAAAATCTATGCATGCATAAAACCCTAGTAGGATAAACATGAGTTAATCAATCAAATCTCCACCTTTTCACCAAGTTATTACTAACACATCATCATGCCACTAATTTTCTGCCACGTGTATGCCATGTCAATATTCTCTAAAGATTTTTGCATATTGAAACCATAACTAGCTTTTTAAATTCATTTTAACTTTGTTGAATCCATCACTGTGAAGCTCCTGTCACCAGGCAACGAACTTCCTATTGCCTAAACTGTACTCAACTATAACTTCAAACTGACACGTTTCTGTAGCTATTCCTCTTCCTATAGCTGCATGCAAACATTGTATTCATTGAGTTGACATCAATGGCAATCTAATGCCAACCAACCAAAACTCAAATGCTAACACTGCAAACATGAAAGGATTATCTGAAGCTTAGTGCAGTAAACATGTACCATTGGTAGGAAATAAATAAATTAGAAAATATAAAGAGTTATACAATTAATTAAAAATAAGTTGCAATGCAGTAAGGAGGTATCAAATTTCTATATGTTATAAAACATACTTTTCTTTGTACTTGTAATGGGACGAATGAAGTAATTATAGTTTAGCCATACCTCGTGCATGTGGAAAAATGCAGTGTGTACACAACAAAGCAAGGCCAAATTTCCATCATACCATATTGGCTCATGGAGTGTGGCATGATCTCACCAAACCCTCGAGTAAGAAAATAAATTTTCCACCACTACAATAAATGGTGAAAGCAATCTTTGGGCCGCTGCTAACTCAAGACAAGATCTAATGACATCAGAAGGCCGATGAAGGACAATTTTCTAGGTTGTGTCTACTTGCAAGCATGAAAGGATTACCTAAATTTTAGTGTAATAAACACATACCATTGGTAGACAATAAATAAATCACAAAATTTAAAGACTTAAACAATTAATTACAAATAACATGCAATACAGTTGTAGCAGGACATACTAAGTATATAAAATCTAGACATACATTGTGCACAAAATGTGTTGGAGTTTGGACACAAAAAATGAGACTTTCTCTCCACCCTACCATATTGGGTCATGGAGCATCATGGACTCTTAGGAAACCCCTAAGTAGTAATGTTAATAGTCCACCACTTTGATGAATGGTGAAGGCAATGCTTTGGTACCTAAGAAAATTTGTTTAGTGGAAATCAATGTTACATTTTTAATAAATTCACATGGAAAGCAGTATGTAAATTATGACATTTAAATGGCTCTATAATTTATAAGCGAATTATATGTAATACCACAATTACATGTCCCATATAAAAATCACGAGGAAGTGAATTTAGAGATGGTGCAAATTCTATATGCATAGAGATGAAGAGGAAAGGAGAAGCAATTCACTTACGATAAAGATGAGAAACTTTTGATTATGATGCCAATGAACAATATTTTTGTAGATGATTAGCTTCTTTGATTTATAGCACACTCTAATTTTTAGTATGTATCCTACAATATCTACCAAAATAGAAACACAGATCTACACGTAATCACAAAGAACTCAGTTCAAGTGAGGAATTTAGTTGCACATAGAAAATATAAAATGGAAGAGAAAAAAATGAGGCCTGCTCTCTAATATTGGGTGGCCACTACTCTGATGAATGTTGAAATAATTTTTCCTCATTAGACTTCATACATAGTCTATCATTCAAATAATTGCTTTTTTGAGGCTCCTGCCAATGCTAACAAATTTACCTATGGAGCATCATAGGTTGTTACACAAATATACCCATAAGTTATCTTCAAAGACATGAAGGAATATTGATGTTGTGATTATTCACAGTGTTGGCCAATGTATATGCACTATGCAGAGGTATGTATGCATGCCATAGCAAATGAAAAAACCATTGATACATACTAATCCCTATGTCTACTTTATGGGACACTCTTGGAATGATAAATTTTATTTTCAAATGTTAGATAGAAGATTCATGTGTGCAAGAAGTGGGAAAAGAATGATCACAATTAGAATTTTTGTATAGTTTTTGAAACCATCACCTCATGCAAAGAACACAAAGTAACATCTAACCAATCCTACAAAAGCTAAGGAATGCTTGTTCAGATTTGTATGCTAGGATTAATTATTGTACACTTTCCATGCAGTTATCATGGTTCTAAGAAATTACTTTACAGAAGAACAGGTACCACATGTTTCAGTTGAGAAAAGCAATTTCAATAAACGCACGATGTGGATCAACAACAACAAAATTGTAACTATCAATTGAAACATTAGTACCCATTCTTTTGTTACATGTGATGGTAACTCTGAATCAATAGACAAAAGGCTGCATGATAGGAAGTAGGAATAAATTTCCATGTAGAAGTTTAAATATAGGGATCAAAGAAAAAAAAAAACAACCATCACACATTGCAAATAATGATTTTCAACCATCACCCAATGCTAAAAACACAAAATAACCTCCAACCACCATCACAAAAATTCCACTGTTGATATAGATACTTACATATACAAATACATCATAGACACAAATATCTACACAGAACTCTATCAAGATACTCTATCCACTGAGAACATTAAAAAAAAGATGAGAACAATATTCTCTTCAAAACAACTCACAGATACTTGTAAATCTTGAATTATGCATGCATATACACATAGATATCCATTACACACATATATATCTACGCACATCTGTACCAGAAAGTTGTATGCACTGGAAAATTTAAATTGCATGCATGTATATTTATCTATGTACACACATAAATGTACACATGCATACAACCATGTCCACAAGTAGATATATGAACAACTATAGATACTCATACATCTCTTAAAATGGATAACAACTCTATATAAATAAACAACATTAAATTAAATTAGAAATATACACTTAAAATAAAACCAAATTATAAGTAACATGAATAATACAAAAGAAAACAAGTGCACCTTTTTTTCTTCAAGTTTATAAGTTATACTTCATAGTCTTAATATATAACCAGTCAAAGTAAAAGAAAAGCAATAACAGTCGAGAGGAAAGGTCTTTTTGATGTGACAAGTAGTGCAAGGAAAGAAAATGAAGTAAATGTCTAGTTAACATAAACTATAAGAAATATGCAAGGTCACAATTAGGCATGGTTGTTTAGGTGTTCAAGGTAGCACAATAACTATCTCTGGAGACTCTTGCATGATAGGGGAAATAGCAGACAATTTTGACAGTAACAACCTGCACTCAACTTCAAAGTTAACCCTTGTAACTTTCATATTGTTGTTTTTAGTCTTGTTTTTGAATTATAAGTCTGAGTTTTAATAAGAACAATGAAAACAAATGAGGTGTAGGTGACAACATTGATAACATACTCAGTAGTCATTGTAGTGGTAGACTCATATTGCAACATGTAAAATTGTTTTGCTGACATTTGCAATAGGCTTGTCGCAGTCTCATTAAAAGTAGTTGCCTAAAGCTCACCTGTGTGGTCTTCCATCGTTAGCTGCAATAAATAACAAAATTTATAGTCAGCTATTATTGTCTAGCATTTAGGGTAGAACCATACATATTTTGCTTGTATTTTTCACACTTTTTCTTGCATTGTCTGACATTCACCTACAACAGACATGTAGTGTAATAGAATGCATCAGTTTTTATATATTTTACTATCACCTTGAGATTAGCTTGCAAAGTTTCTAGCAAGCCAAGGTAATGATCCAAGATATACGCAATAGTGACTCCCATTTCCCAGAGCAACCTTTCGGGGAACTTTCTGGGAGGCTCAATAGTAGGTGGGTCAACATGCCCTCATTAGATCAAGGGTTGTGCTTCTTGTATGTTAGGATTTATATATAGAAGAGTTCATGTGGTTGTGTTTAGAACTGCTCCATTAAAGTACCCAACACACACATTTTTAATAGAAAGAATGAAAGCTAGACCAAGGGTGTACAACCTCTCCAACTCATCACCCTTTGCTTCCCAATTTTAGCCCCACAAATGAACATCAATTGAAAAGGATGAAAAATCATTAAGTTTAATAGTCCTTAGAATTGTTTGGGAATGAGCCTTTCTTCATATAGTTGATACGATTCCTACATACACCACAATGCCAATAACATCAATCAAATTTTTATTTATGCAATTTGCAATTTAATTTAATGGGATGAATTTAAATAATTTCTCTAGAACAAAGGACACATAATCATAGTATTTTAGCATTGATTTTTGATCCAAAATGATTTCCATCTAGTTGTTTAACTTATTAAATTTCTTGTTTTCCTATCTCACCGATCCCTTTGAGACATAATAAGTACAACCCAACTCAACCATATCATAATGCAACTCTACTCTATCATTGAAGCAAATAATTCATATTTTCATTCCCTCATCATCAATAATATCAAAGTTGAATACCTGGCCCTCGCGCCCCTATCTATTGTAATGGTGCATATCCCTCTTTGTTGATACCTGACCTTTTATCATCCATTTTGTTTGGTAAACATTCAACCCTTTAACAGGGTTGATATTTGCAGGAGCATCTTACTTCCTTGGGGTTGTCTTAATTCCAAATGTTGAGGCTCATTTGAATGGGGAGGGTGAGTTGCAGTCAACTCTTTGTTCTTCTTGATCTCTAAACAAATATTTAGGTTTTCCAATTAGCTAACAATATATTATTTTGACATCTAGGGATAGTATGACAATTTCCCTAGATCAAAAAAAACATTATATACTTTAAAAGGTAGTCCCCACAAACAAGGAAGTAGAAAACTACAAGCACAAGTAAGGAAAAACTATATCTAACCTTGATTCCTATAGCTTTCTACACAAATAGTTTGTCAAGAACAAAATAAAACCAATTTTCGATGTGCCTGTCAACAAAAGGTCATTGAATTTTCTAGGAAAAGTTCCTATCTGCATGTGGGTTCCATTGGAGAGGATGAATTTGTACCTATCAACTAGGCTTTGATTACCTCCTATTTTTTGGAAAGACATTAGTTGGAGGATTAGAGATAGGACAACATCTCCAAAATATATAGAGCCTATGGCATGTTGGAAAAACAAGAACAAACAACTGAGAGAAGGGGGCGAATCAATTGTCATAGAAAATTAATTTTTTTTAACTTAACTTTAATCTCATATATGATGAATATAAAAATAACCACAAGAAATTAAAACATCAGAGGGACAAAGAACACCAAATTTTTTTTACGTGGAAACCTTGTTAGGGGAAAAACCACGGTGGATGTTAGTCCAAAATATTATACTCTGCTAAAAGTATAATGAGAAATAATAAAGGGAATGCAAATGCATTTGGGCACATTGCCTAGAGCTCACTGCTCAATTACAAAAGGGGCTCATTTCCCAACTAGATAGGATTAAAAATTTGAAGGGTATGAATTGTTGGACACTAGGAACACTGAGAGGGGGGATGAATCAGTGTTCAATAATTTGATTTCCAAAACAGATCTAAAACCATCAACAACAAGAATTGAACTTTATATTTAGTAGCACATAACAGATGAAAACGTGGAGTCATAGTAATGAACACCATAAAACTAGATATTTTTACGGTGAAACCCTGTTAGGGGGAAAACCATGGTGGAGATTAATCCACAATGTTTAGTCTATTAAAAGTAAGATAAAAAGAGGGGAATTCACTTGCATTTAGGTGCACTGCCTAGAGCTCATTGCTCAAAAGAAAGAGGCTCACTGCCTTACAAGTATAATAGAAATTACAACAAAATTTTGAACTGAGAGTACAACATCTAAAAATTCCTGGATTCAGTTCCAATGAACCTCAAGATCAAATTTCAGATCTCTTGACCAGTTCGCTCTTCTGCTTTGCTTTGCTCTACCCTACTCTGTATGCCAAAACTCTTCTACCCTCAAATAACTGATCTACCTTCTTTCACTTCTCTCGATGTTATACTACACCACACACATAATCCTATAAAAAATCATGCATGCATACCAAAATTATTTCCCAATCTCCTTTATATATCCACTAATCAAAACTTCAATGTATGTCAGCTTCACAACAAAATGTAATATTCCTACTTATGTCGGCCCAAATAATAAGTTATAATTTATGTGTACCTACACAAGTTGACTAGACCTATAGTAGGGACCCACAAAAAGATTCCAAAACATAAGATATAGTGAAATACTTACTCCAAATTCATCCATGATACACCATATCAAGCATGTCAGCCATAATGGAAAAATAAACCATGAATCATGCTATTGAACCTCTTGATTTAAACTTCGACTAATACAACATCACAAAACTCTTTAGTAGGATAGTGTACATGATAAGATCCACACCATTCAATAGTGATCCAGTGAAGTGATTGGATCAACATATCAACCAGATGTCCTGTTATTCACTCTCTCTATCGGTAGAATACAAAAAAATAGATTTCTTGCTAATATAAACACCACTGATTCTATGGACCAAACTGTTGTCTCTAGTTGCCATCAATGACAACACAAGTATCGAAAAACAATCTCTCAAAACCATATTCCAACAATCTCCCCCTTTGGCATTGATGAAAACACTTAGTGAAAAATTGACTAAATGTCAAAACCAAAAACTTATCACAGCCAAAATTACTACTCCCCCTATGGATGTCAAGAAATTTTTCACTCCATTCCCTCCCCCTTTGACATCAATGACAAATCTCTACTACATTTTATCTACACTTATCTTCTTATTCTCTCCCCTATAATATTTTACTACACTTTCTTTTACTCCATTCTCACCCCAAATCGATGATGCAAAAATTGATCAAAATTTTGAAAACTTCTACAAAAATTTAGAAAATTATTTTATACTTATCTTTCATTTCTAGAAGGAATTTCTTCTAGGAATCCACCGCAATCTCAATGGCTATGATCAGGTTGTTGTTCTTTGATGTTCTATTGATGATTTGAACAAGAGACTCAAGAATAGTGATTGCTTCTTCCATCTTTTCTCTTGATTTAAGAATCTCAATCATTTGTTCTAATCTCCCTTCAGTTATGTCTTTAACTATCTAGAAGGTATCAATAAGATTATTCTTAGTAGAGTGGACCTTTGCATACCTAATCTATACATCATAAACCTTCTTCTTTACATCTCCATTCTTGTCCAAGAGCATACTATAATCGTGTTCAATCTTAAGAAGCTCACTTTCAATTTCTTCAAGCTTATCCTTGTACTTTCCTACCACAAGAGCACACCTAAGACAATATATAAAGACTTTATTTTTCAAATCAATGCACTGTCTCAGCTCATTCATTTTATTTTTCAACTTGGTAAGAGATAATCTAAACTACATTTTTAAATGGGAAATTATTTCTTCCTCCTTCCTTTCTAGAGACACAAACTCCATAACTACCTTGACACACTCAATCAATTCTTTTGGGAGAACATCCTACAGACTCTCCAACTTAATATTATTATCAACAAAGTATCTTGCCAAAGTGTTCTCAATAAAATCCTGCTCATAGGATGGTCCATTCAACCATATGTTTGATAGATTTTGCATACCATCCTCATCCTAAATGATTCTCATTATCTTTTTCTTGAACATAGCACTTTCTTTGTCACTATCTTTAGCTATTATTATTTCTAGTTCATCTATTTTCGGTTGATATTTTGGAATACATTCTTCATAAAATTCATCCTCTACATCCACAACCACTTGTCTTTTCCACTTTTCTTCAACCTTTGTAGACTTGGGTGTCAAAAGAGTGACACCAGTCGTATCTCTTCCTCTCTTCTGCTTTTTCTCTACCTTTCTGGAGGATGATCTGAATTCAGTTATCTTTACCAAAAGAGGGACTAAACTTCCCCCAAACCTTTCTAACACCTTTCTAAATAATCTTTCATACACTTGTTCAAAATTTTAAAAAGAGTTGTAATGATTGAACATTTTCTTACAAACTGACATATTTTCTCTCCACACCATATTGTCCTTCATCGGAAAATAGTTTAGAAAGTACATCATAATGCATATTGCCAGAGTTCCAAACCTAAATGGATAGTCAATTTCCTTCACTAATTGAACATTCTCCATTATCTACACCTTCATCGGACTACACAGATCAAAGTCTTCATTTTCAATTATCATTTTATGAGCGATATATGAACCACCTGCTGAGGTTGATCCTTCTCAATTTCTAAAGTAAATATTGTATGAAATTCCATATGCCACATACCTTGTCAAAGGATATTTAATTGATGAAATTACCAGAGCCCTCTGATCTCCCCTTATTTTAGTTAGGGTTTCAACCTCAACATTGTGAATTGACTTCTTCTTCGGTATATCACCAACATTCCATAAGCCCATTAAATTTTTGATCACATCCTTTGAAATTTGATAAGGTTTTTCTAGAGTGAGGATGTCACCGTCCAATTTTCTTAGGAAAAACTAAATCACTTCTGCATTGATGAAATGAGGATAATCATTCCATATATCCAATTTTTTTTGTTTTGATCCTTCAAGCCTCCTAAAATTGGTGAGCGACAACAAATTTCTTTCATCCCTAATCTTTTGGCTGCTATACTCATCTAGAGTTATGGTCCCTTTGATTTACTTCATTTTTTTTTTTGAATAGAGTTCTACCAATCACCAAATAGATGTGAAATCAATGAGCAAAAAAAATACCTGAAGATTTGCTGCTAGAATGACCTTTCATACCTTTGAAATTTTGTAGAAAATGCTCTCAAACTGTTCTCCTTCAATGCATAGTGCTGAATTAGGGTTCCAAATGTCCCTTTTATAAATTCACCTACTTGACTTTTTTCCACATTAAATGTGTTGCCCTAGAATTTCTAGTTGCTCTGCAAACTCAGACAAGTGAAGAATTCAATTGCGGACCTATACCATTTCATCCATTTCAACATATGATTTCTAATACTTCCATCAATCAATAACACAACAATTAACAACATCCAGCAATTTGGTGCCAACTATACATAGGGGGACAAGACATTTTCATGAAAAATCCCCCTAGGCCATTGGCCTAATATCAATTACCAGAGGAGTTACTGAAGGGAGCTTTTGGTACAGCCTTGTTTCCTCCATCCGATTCACTTTTCTTCACCCATGTTTTCTTCATCTGACCTCTTATCTCTTCCACATATGTGTGTGTTTTTTCTTTGTTGTCTTTTTGTGAATTTCTTCCTTGATAAACCGAACCAATTTTATTCATGTTTATGTTCAAGCAGAATTTTGCAATGTTCCCAAAATTGTTACAATTGAAACATACCAAACCTTTCTACCTATACCATCCACTCCATTGATTTCTTCCTGACCTGCACTAATTAGCAACATGTCCAAATCTTCCACAGATATAGCGTTTAATGTTACTTGTACTAACATTCATACTCCTACATTCTAATGCCTTATGACCAATCTTTTTGCATTTGAAACATTGACTAGAAAATGGTAGAGTACTAGGATTTATCTTTCTTCTACACTAAGAAGCCATATGTCCAAATTTATTAAAAGAAAAGGAATATCCATTAAATCTTTGAGCATTAGGTTGCCTTACCGAACGTCTTCTGCTTTTGTTCTTCTTTTTAGGGTTCTATTTTTTAGATTCAGAGCATTCTCCCTTCTCATATCCAAGACCTCACTTATCATTTACATCCTTCTGAACTTTGGTTATCTCTTCAAGCTTATCAGAACTTATCCTGAACTTCTCCTTGAATTTATTTGTAGTATCAAGCTCATTTCCAAGAATGATTATCTATCTCTCAATCTCATGTTCGTAGTTTTTGGCCTATTGTAGTTCAATCTCCATCTGAATGGATCTACTATTAATTCTATTGTATTCTTCAGAATTTTCTTTTAGGGATTGGGCCAAATTCCCCCCATTCTTCTTTCTTTGTTAAATCTCTTTGGTAAACTTCATTGCCACCTATTCCATTTCAAGTTTTAGAGCTACATTTTCCTTGGCTAGCTTTTCACATTATTTTGTTATTTCCCTTAGGGTTTGATTCAGATGAACATCATCTAGAACTTTTCTTTCTTTTTGCTTCAATTGATCACATAGCTCCTTCCTCTTTTCCCTTGTGTCATTTATCTTATCCTTCAATGATTGAATGAATTTTTCAGCATCTACAAGATTTTCCTTTAGTTCCATGACCTCTGCCTTAGATTGATCAAGATCATCAAGTGCCATCATCAGCTATTGTTGAAGACCACTAGCATCCATTGTAGTTCAAATTTCACCTCAAGCTATTAGTCTTCAGAAGAGGAACCTGCTCTGATACCAATTGTTGGACACTAGGAACACTGAGAGGGGGAATGAATCAGTGTTCAATAATTTGATTTCCAAAATAGATCTAAAACCATCAACACCAACAATTGAACTTTACATTAGTAGCACATAATAGATGAAAACATGGAGTCATAGTAATGAACACCATAACACTAGATATTTTTATGTGGAAACCTTATTAGGGAAAAAACCACAATGGAGATTAATCCACAATGTTTACTCTATTAAAAGTAAGATAAAAAGATGGGAATGCACTTGCATTTAGGTGAATTTCCTAGAGCTCACTACTCAAAAGAAAGAGGCTCACTACCTTACAAGTATAATAGAAATTACAACAAAATTTTGAACTGAGAGTACAACATCTACAAATGCTTGGATTCAGTTCCAATGAAGCTCAAGATTAGATTTCAGATATCTTGACCGGTTCGCTCTTTTGCTCTGCTATGTTCTACCCTGCTTTGTATGCCAAAACTCTTATGCCATCAAATAAATGATCTACCCCTTTTCGCTTCTCTTGATGTTATACTACACCACATGCATACTACTATCAAAAATCATGCATGCATACCAAAATGATTTCCCGATCTCCTTTATATATCCACTAATCAAAACTTCAATGTATGTCAGCTTCACAATAAAATATAATATTCCTGCTTATGTCAGCCCAAATCATAAGTTATAATTTATGCGTACCTACACAAGTCAACTAGAGTTATAGTAGGGACCCAAACCAAGATTCCAAAACATAATATATAGAAAAATACTTAGTCTAGATTCATTCGTGATATGCCATATCAAGCATGTCGACCACAATGAAAAAATAAACCATGAATCATGCTACCAAACCTCTTAATTCAAACTCTAACTAATACAACACCACAAAACTCTTCAGTAGGATAATGTATGTGATAAGATCTACACAATGAAATAGTGATCCAGTGAAGTGATCAGATCAACATATCAACCAAAATACATAAACTTAGATTCCTTGCTAGTATAAACACCACTGATACTACAAACCAAACTGCTAACTCTAGTTTCCATCAATGACAACACAAGTATCCAATAATGATCTCTCAAAACCATATGCTAACATGAACTAAAAAAGTAGCTTCTACACAAGCTTGATTACAATTTGAATTAAGCTTAGAAAAACTTCTTGACACTTCGCTCAATCTTCTTCACACTTTTCTCTACTATAGAATGATATTCACACATACACATATAGGAGAAAATCAAAAGCACAATAAGCATACTCTTCATTGATGAAACAATTGCACTTATATATCCGCTTTATGAGATTCCATCATAGCTTAGTTGACCAAGAAAATAGAACATATTTGCAATGTCGACCCAAATTTACAAATAAATTTTTAATTCAAATCCACCATGGTCAGCCACAAGATAGTGCAGACCCAAATTAACATCTCCAACACAAAAATAATTTAATTAATTTCACCTCAAAGATCCACAACACACTACCATCAACATGTTGGCTAGGAACATGAAAAAAATGAACATACGCAAGAAAAGATCCTCAACCATGAGTTCATCAATTAATGTGGACATACCACAAATATAGAGAATGATTTAGAAACATCCAAGAGCACCAAGAAGCAAAAGAGAAGCATCCACAATAATTAATATCACAAGAATCACAGTCTTCACTTGGGAACACTAACAGAGACCATAAAAAAATTGTCAAACCACAACACAATCAAAACTTCATGTAGACCTATGAAACTTTCAGTAAATGATATAGATATACTAAAAAATAAACCCTTTAATCCACATTATCTCAACTTCAATGTAGAGAAAAAAAGTCCTTCATGACTTTCACTGAACCATTGGGAACGTGGGACAATTTCTCTTACAATTTTCTCAATATCCTCGACATATACAACAAATGATGCAATCAATGCTAATAGTGTTGACATCAATGAAAACCACATATCAGCAACACATCCAAAACATCCAACAATCTCCCCCTTTGGCATTGATGGCAACACATGATGTGAAAAATACCAACAACCCAACACATTGACTTATTCTTCTCAACTGCACTTTCTTCCCTTAAAAGGGTTTTTCACATTGCACTTCTCCCCCTTTGACATCAATGGAAAAGGCAATCATGAATTTTCCATATATTTGATCTGAGCTACATATTTTCACATCTAACTACCCCCCCTAAGTAGTAGCCATGAAGAAATCAATCTAGATTAGAATATAGCAATATAGCTCACATATTGATCCAAGAAAATGCATCTTTTAGTTCCTATCAGGAGGGGTAATCACCCCTAGCATTCCTCCGAGATACTCAAAGGTATCCTTTGGCAATGGATTAGTAAATATATCTGCAATCTATTCTTTGGTAGGTGCATATTCTAATCTAACTTCTTTTTCATTCACTTTCTCCCGTAAGAAATGGAACTTGATTGATATATGTTTGGTATTAGAGTGTAGCACCAGATTCCTTGAGATATTTATTGCACTTGAATTGTCACAATATATGGCAATAGGATCTTCATATACTACCCCTATATCTTTCAACATCTATTTCATCCATATCACTTGAGTATAGTTGTTGGCAGCAACAATGTATTTTGCTTCAGCAATAGATAGAGAAATGGAATTCTAATTTTTACTCAACTAGGATACTAGCTTCTTCCCTAGGAAGAAAGAACCACCACTAGTACTTTTTCTCTCATCTACATCACCAACCCAATCCAAATAGTATACACACTCAAAGTGAGATCATCATCCTTTGGATACTAAAGTCCAAAGTCAACTGTTCCTTTCAGATATCTGAAGATTCTCTTGACAATAGTCACATGCGATTCTTTTGGATCAACTTAAAATCTAGCAACCATACATACAACATTCATAATGTCTAGTCTGGTCTGGGTTAAGTAAAGTAATCCACCAATCATTAATCTATATCTAGTTTTATTTTCCTTAGAAGAATAATCATTCTATGTCAACTTACATCCGGTCACCATGGGAATACCAACAGGTTTGGAATCATCCATTCCAAACTTGTTCAGTAGCTCTCTCACATATTTGGACTGAGATATGAATATTCCCTTGTCTAACTAAGTAAATTTCAATCCTAGAAAGAACTTTATCTCTCCAATCATACTCATCTCAAATTCACCCTTCATCTCATCAACAAACTTCATACATAGATTGTCATCTCCTTCAAAAATGATGTCATCAACAAAAAATTCTATAATTAACTCCTTATCATGACCTAATTTGAAGTATAAGTTTCTATCAACACTACCTTTAGTGAATCCAAGCTTCAATATATATTTTTCCAATCTAGCATACTAGGCTCTGGGGGCTTGCTTAAGTCCATACAGAGCTTTCCTCAATCTACAAACCATATTTCCCTTTTCTATTAGCTAAAATCCATCCAATTGTTCAATGCATACTTCTTCTTTAGTTCTCCATTCAAAAATGAAAACTTTACATCCATTTGATAGAATTTATAGTTCTTGTGTGCAACATAAGCAATAAATAATCTTCCAGCTTCAATTCTAGCAGCAGGGGCAAATTTTTCTTCAAAATCAACACTTTCCATTTGAGAATACCCTTTACATACCAATCTTGCTTTATTTCGGACCACTTCACCTTGTACATTCAACTTATTTCTAAACACCCATTTAGTACCAATCTCATTTTTATCTTCAAGCCTAGGAACTTGTAGCCATGTTTCATTCTTTTCAATCTATGTTAGCTCTTCCTTCATAGCTTCCAACCAATATTCATCTTGATAGGATTTAGTGGAATTTTTAGGTTCAATCTTGGAAATCAAACAATATTTTTCTACAATTTTTCTTCTAGTTTGTATTCCTTTATTCTTATCTCCTATGATTTGATTTTTAAAATGATTCATCTTTACATACCCTTGATTTTTGGGACATTCTTGAGCTTTTCACTCTTATGATCTTTCTTTTACAATTGCACTTTTTTATGCTTCCTGACTGACTTCATCTACCAAAACAAATTGAGGTTGCTTCACTAAAACATATGGAATAATTTGAAGTAGATTTTGTGTCTGAGAATTCTTCCCTTGGCTTGTATTGTCTTCATCTGAATCATAACTATAGTGTCTGGATGATTTGACAGAGTCCTAATCAATTATGTCATTTTCACTTTGAACCATCTTCCTTAATCTTTTGTTATAGCACTGATAAGCCTTGCTCTTAGTGGAGTAACCTAGGAAAATCCCTTCGTCGCTTCTGGCATCAAACTTTCCAATATCATCATCTCTTTTGATATAACACTTGCTTCCAAAGATCTTAAAATATTTAACAGTAGGCTTGTAACCAAACCATAACTCATAAGGGGTCTTACTAGAATTACCATTAACATTTACCCAATTCAAAATATACACAACAATGCTTATGGTTCACTCCAGTACATCTAAGACACATTTCCTTCCATCATCGTTGTTCTAGTAGCATCTAAAATTGTTCTATTCTTTCTCTCTGTAACACCATTCTGTTGAGGGGTTCGGGGAGCATATAACTATCTTTTAATTCCATGCTCTTCACAATAAGAGTTGAACTCCTTGGAGATTAACTCACCACCTCTATCAGATCTTAGGCACTTGATTTTCAGACCCTTCTCATTTTCTGCAATAGCCTTAAAACTTTTGAACTTTTCCAATGCATCACATTTTTCTCTTGAGAAAGAAACCCATATCATTCTAGAGTAATCATCAATGATCAACATAAAGTACCTTTCTCCATTAATAATTTTGACTCTAGAGGGACCACAAAGGTCAGTGTGTAGTAGCTCCAAAAAAATATTTGAATCACACTAGCATTGTTATCTCTAAATCTTACAACCCCACCATCATACTTCTCTAGACTCACAAGTTTTCTTTTATCACTGGTCATATGATGTGAGCATCCACTATCAATGACCCACATCTTTTTCTTCAACTTAGGCTGCAAGAGATTTTTCATCTTTAGTAGATTCAATAGCCACATGATTATCTTCAATGGTAGAAATGATAGCCCAATCATCTTCATTTCCATTATCTTTATCAGACTCATCATCAGTCATTGCTTCTTCAGTAAAGTAGCATCTCTTTTGGAATCTAGAATTTCTAGGCTTAGATCTAGGAACTCTTTTAGGACATCTTGATACAAAGTGACCTATTTTACTATAGGAAAAACATTTAATAGGAAAAACATCTTCATACTTACCTTTTCCTCTACCTTCTTGCTTTGCAATCAGTGCTTCCAATTCTTCTACCTCTCTTTCTTTATCTTCTACTTGTTTCAGTTCTTCATCATACTTGGATATATTTTTGGAAAACTCTCTTGGACTATATCTTTTCCAATTACTTCCATATATAGTAGCCTTGAATGTTGATTCAGTCTTTGGTGTAGATTCACCAAATTCACTTATCTCAAAAGTAGCAAGCTCGCCAACCAACATGTCTCTTGTCATCTTGTTTACTGATCTGAATTCTTCAATAGCATGAGCCTTCACTTTGTAGGAGGGAGGCAAGGATCTGAGTATCTTAGCCACAATTTCATCTTCATCCACGAAACCACTGACACATCTAATACCCATCACTATCTCATTTACTCTCTGCATAAAGGAAGTGATATTTTCATCTTCACCCATCTTTAAATTCTCATACTTTCCTTTCAAAATTTGTAGCTTAGCCATCTTCACCTATACATCTCCTTCATACAAAGTTTCCAGCTTTGTCCAAATCTCATGAGCTATCTGTAGACCTAACACATTAGCCATCTCCAAATCTGTTAGAGCACTCACTAAAGCTTCAATAGCCCTAACATTATTTTCAACATCTTTGATCTCATCAATAGAAGAGGGACCATTCAAAGGAATAACATATGGATCTCTTGTAATCTTCTAGTAGGCTTCGCCAATACATCTTAGATGACATTGCATCTTAAATTTCCACAGTGAGTAGTTAGTGCCATCAAATCTCAGACTATCCTTCTTGAATGTTTCCATCCTGGATCACCTCAATCTTTTGGAATTCTTTAGAGAAACCTACTCTGATACCAATTATTGGAAAAACAAGGACAAACAACTTAGAGGGGGGTGAATCAGTTGTCACAAAAACTTAAACTTTTCTAACTTAACTTTAATCTCAGATCTGATTAATAAGCAATTAACCACAAGCAATTAACACATCTAACACATTAGAGGGACAAATAACACCACGAATTTTTTTATGTGGAAAACCTATTAGGGGAAAAACCATAATGGATGTTTTTCCACAAGATTATACTCTACTAAAAGGGTGATCCCATAATAGTGGTTTACAATTTTTGGCCAAACTGGACACTGAAATTATTATTTTTAACTAAATCTTCACATTCGGGCACCTATAGCGGCTAAACTGTGAGGAATTTGAAGATGGTGCAAACTAGAGTCTCATCAAATTTTTCTAGATTCTAAAAATATTTTTTCAAAATTTTTGCAATCAAATTGCACTTCTTTTTCCATCTCCCACGAAAATTTTTTTTTGAGAAACAACATTTTAAAAGTGAGAAACAATCGTATAATCATAACTTTTTTCCATGAAGGATAAAATTCTAATTCTTTCAAATTTAGATTTGTAACTATGATATCTAGTGCTTCCACTTGGTTAGATAGTTTTTTATTGAATATTTTTTCCTTAATTAAGTTTCAAAGTCAAACAATTACAATTCAGACACAGTGCGACTGTATAACGCGTAACTTTTTTTGTATATGTTAAAATTTTATTTTATTTTTTTTGTTGGATCAAGGACTTCAATATCTGGTGCACTCATATTTTTCAATTTTTTTTTTGATAATCTTCTATTTTTCCCACATGTGAAGAACAAAAAATTCATTTTGATGAAAAACCTATGTTTAATAAAACTTAAAAAACAAATACATAACAAAACCAAAACATATTAAAATTATATTCATTGGATAGCTTGTTCTGAGGAATACCATAATCATTTGAAATAAATTTTAAATGAATTCATTTGATCCCCCAAAATCTAAATCAAAAGTGATTTTTTATCAGCATTTTGATAGGTGTAAAGGAGACGCATTTATAGGTATGGTTTAAAACTATCGAGGTTCTATCCAAGGGGTTTGATCTAAGGTGATTTGATCAAACCCTCTTCAATTGGAATCCTTAAAATGGATATTTTTAAGGCTTAAATCATTATATTTTCAAAAATATGTGATTTCAGCTAAAATTTTCCTCTCAAGAATTGTAAACCACTATTATGACAACACCCAAAATAATGAGAAATAATAAGGGGAATGCACATGCATTCAGGCACACTTCCTAGAGCTCATTGCTCAATTACAAAAGGGGCTCACTTCCCAACTAGATAGGATTAAAAATCTGGAGGGTATGAACTAAAAAATAGCTTTTGCACAAGCCTGATTACAGTTCCAATTAAGCTCAGAAAAAATTCTTGACACTTCGCTCAATCTTCTTGTATAAGAGCGAATTTGCACCCTAGGTGCAATTCCCCTTTTTTCCCTTATACACTTTAGAAAACCAAATTCAAAGGCTTAAATTTACTTAATCCCAATATTGGTGGTCCATGTGACATCCATTTTGTGCATCAATGGAGGTGTTTCTATTGGGGACACCTGTGCAGTGCAAAAACATCCACATAGTGTGCTTACATCCCTGGTAGATTCTTGCGGCTAAGCTAGCAAAGGTGTTACTCTTCCCATTGGAAGTGAAGTTGTAACATCTCATTTAGACAACCAACCTGAATATGGCCATTTTCACTCTCATTCCTTCATATTCACTCTTCCAATTTGCATTCCAACTCTTCACAACTTCACTTGAACTCTTCAAAACTCTCACAAGCTCACTCTCACTTCAAAACACTTGAAGCATTCCATTGCAACAACATCACACTTCATCAACTTGGTAGAGCATGTTTGTGACCATGCCATTCACAGTAGAGGCTTGAGTTCCTCTCATTTTTTTTCCCAAGCATCCTTGGGTGCTCTTGGTGGAGGTGGTAAGCTTTCTTCTCCTCTCCTCTATCATTTGGTGAGTAGCATAGTACTATTTTGTAGTTCTTTTTCTTTCTTTACGTACTACTTCTTTATCTCTCTCTTGGTTGTCTGTGGTGGTGGAAACACCTAAATAGGGGTCTGACTGAGGTAGGCCCCTATACAACTACCCCCCAACATTTTTATCTCTTGCTATGTGTAGGTGGATGCACTTTGAGGAGCTAGCTGAAAAATAGGCTCTTCTATGAGATCGTCTTCATCACCTTATCTTTCGTATACCTTCTTTATCACCTTCATTTATACTTCTCATATTTCATAATATTTTTTTGCTCTCTTAGAAGTTGTTAAGCTAGGTTGTTAGTCATTTTAGAGAATTCAACCTTGTCTCTACTGTAATATGACCATATAGACTACAACACACTTATGAGATGCCAATGCACTGTGTTGTAGTCCAAAACCTGAACTAACATTCTTGGGTAGAGAGCTTCTTGAGGCATAGAGTTAGACTCAAAAACCAACTTGCCTAGCCCTATCTTAATACTTGAGATTTTAGAGTGGTTGTAGGATTCTATAATCCTTACCATTCTCATCCTCAAACCCTAAATAGTGCACTTAGCTGAGGTAAGTTAGGGTAGCCTCTCACATCTTGACCCTCTATGACCTGGGGTCTTGCGTATGGTGGTACCCCTCTCTTATATTTTTGGAGAACCTGATGTGAACCATTTTGGTTCCATTATTGCAATATTGACAGCCCCTTTCCTCATGTTCTAGGTGTGTTTTAGGTGTTAGTGTTGTAAGACTGTCACCTTGCAACCCAACCTGCGACCCCTAGGTGGCATAGTTGGAAGGTTCCAAAGGTATTGCACGATGAAACCTTAATAGGGTCATTCTCTTACAACCTTTGGGGATTTTTTGAAAGTATTTTCTAGTGTTTTTAATGGCCTCCTTTCTGCATCAACCCATTCTCTCTAACCTATGGATAATAGTGTTAGCATAACCTTTACTTCATAGGACCTACCAATGGGATTTAACAGAGAACCTTCTCCTCTTTACATTCCTGTATGAATCAATGGGAATGCTATAGCAAGTGTTCTCATTGACCTGACATCACAAGTAAATATAATAATAGAGGAGATCATGCTAATTAAGTTTTTACATAAGGATGAATATGATGCCCTCATGAATTTCATTCACACTCATGATAGAATTTTTGTACCCCCCTTGGGTAACATTGTCCCATCGGTCTTAGTCAGACCTAAGTCTGTAAACCTTTTATTTGATATCATCCTTGGGTTTGAACTCTTCCATGTAAAGTTGGGTATCCCTTGGTTAGTAGCAATGAATACGGTCCCCTTCGTTGTGCATGAATTTCTAAAATTTATCCACAAAGGTTTCATGCACGTGATTCATGACACAAGTTATCAACCTCTAGTTGCACATGGTAGCTACTCCTTGGATCACCCGTGGCCTATACCTATGGGTCCCCTTCTAACTAGGATGGATCTTTTGCATAGGACATACCAGAACTATAAGAAAGGATGTTTGAGGCTGAAGGTGAGGTATCCTCCCTCACCCTATGCTATTTCACATATGGCTTGTTTGAAGATTGATAGCAAAGCCGCTAAGGCTCAAAAGAACAAGGAAGAGAAGTAGTCTGGTGATCCTTCTTCCTCTTCTACTGCTCAATTTGACACTTCCTCTCACTCAGCTGTAGTACTATCAGGACCCGCTCCTCATTTACAAGAGAACCATTTAGTGCACACTCGGCGAAAGACCAAGCATCCTACATTTGAGCTTCCTATCTTGCTGACAGAACCTAGACCTATTCAGTATGAAAGAAAGAAGGTATTTTGAGGAGAGTCCTCCTTGTCTCCACCATTGTGGCCTCCTACTACTCCTGCTCCTAAGGAAACAATCAGAAAGAGACCTGCTATCGAGGTTCTCTAGCTAACTACTCCTGTCGCTCCTCAACCTGCTCCCCCTACTCCTGTATAGGAACTTGTTCCTCTACTCAAAACAGTCGTAGTGGATATTCCTATGGTCAAGCAAGAACTCCCCATCCCTTCACAAGCTTTGACTTCCAATTCCAAGAGCCAAGGAAATTGCCTTGCACATGAGTTCAATTGTCGACAAAAGGCTCTCTTGGCCGAGTAGGCCACCTCACAACAGAAGGAGGAAGAAATGACCACTCTTGTCTCAAGACCTCCTACAGTGTCTCCTTCCCCCCTTCCTGTTGTTTCTCTTCAATTTGATATGCTCTTGGCTTTCATTGTGAGTACAAACATGCTTAACCCTAAATGGGTGCAGGTGTTTATTGCTCCTTCTACAGAGATTCCCTTGATGAAATCCATTCCAAATGTTTAGCCCTTCCTGAAGCTCATGGACATAGTTAATACTTTAGTTGTGTCCATTGTGGTTCTTTCCTCCTCTTCATCTGCACCCCTAGCTTCATCTATGGGGAGTTCATCTCCTCAAACAAAGGAGGTGGATGCTAGTCCTTCTAAAAAAAAGGGGCGTAAGAGGAATCCACCTTCCTCGCAAGGTGGACCCATGATGACGTATTTTATCCTAGTGACAGAATTAGTCCTGACTTCCCCTAAGTTCATCACCATTCCCAAATCATTCAGTGAGCCTAGTGGTGGACCTTAGGCACAAGTTGCGCCATCTATTGAGGATAAACATGATGTTCCTATGGGATGCATGTTCAATTCCATGGATGAAGGCCTAGCCCTATCAATGATCTTCACGAAGTCACTGACTTTGACTCTATAGGAGCTCGGTCGAGAGAACCTTGAGGGGGCCCCTTCCTTGGCCCTTGTTGCAGGAGGGTTGACTGCCCATCTAATTAAAATTCCACCCTTGTAAGGATCTAGATTAGGAAGTAGATGACCTCTTGGATGATCAGTGTTAGGAGGAGGTCCCTTTTATTGATCTTGTGTATGTGTGTTTTGTGATGTGTTCCTCATACTTGTGTTATGTGTGCTTGGATGACCCTTGTCACCTCTATTGGTGCTTAGATACAAGCATTGTTTTTGTGTCATAAACCTTCTTCTATTTGTTCCATCATTCTTCCATGTTTGTGATTGATTTTTGACAAATTGGGGGATGATGCAAAGTGTTGGGGGCAATTAGGCTTCCTTCCATGTTGACCCAATTTTTTATTTTTACTTTATTTTTCATGCATTCTTCCTAATTTGGTTGGGGATTGATGATATTTCTCCTTGCATTGTGGTTACCTATTATTATATAAGCTCAGACAAATCTGACCCAGCTAAACCAGATCCCCTAGTGTCCTCTATTTGTATTTTCCTTCTCTTCTTTTTCTTTCCCTCTATCTTTCTCTCTTATTTGCTTGAGTTGTCCCTCCTATGTGTGACAAAGCTTCCTCTTTAACATTTCAATTTTTAGAAAAAAAATTCATTGCTAGCGAATCTTTTCTCAAAAATCTTTACAACATTTCTTCCTTAGACTTGTATTCTCAAATTATAACCCTAACAAAATGTGTTTCCTTCATCAAGGGTTTGTAAAGAAAGGACTTGAAGACCTTCCTCTAAAGTGGGAACTGCTTTGACTTCCCCTTGCATGGGGCATATCCTTCCTTTCAAATTCCTTGATGAAATGAACATCTTTCAAAAGGATTCCTTGATGAAAAATCACACTAAGATGAACAGTTGCTTTTGGATTGCATGTCCCTTGAGCAGACCCCCTTTCTCCTTCACAATGGATTCCCTAGGGACCCTTTCTTTGGAAGCTTTTGCAATGAATGGAATTTTTCACATCTAGCATAGGGGCAACCTAACTAGGCTCATTCCATTCGCTCTTTTTTATCTAGCTCAAGGGCAACTTGGATAGACCTTACCTTTCAAATAGAACATCCCTTGAGTGGACCCCTCTCCTTTTGAAGGGTTCCTAGGGGACCCCTTTGAAATTCTTTCAGTCTACATGACTGGCCACTGTTAGACACGCTCTATCTATAGGTAGATGTGTCATCACTTTAGACACACTCTATTTACGGGTAGATGTGTCACCACTTTAGATATGCTCTATCTGTGGGTAGACATGTTGTTCTTGTGGGTAGACATGTTGCCACTTTAACATGCTCTATCTGCAGGTAGACATGACACTGGTTTAGACGCATTCTATCTATGGGTAGATGTGTTGCCACTTTTGACATGCTCTATCTATGGATAGACATGTCACTATTTATTGAATCTACGGAGTCCACTTCCTTGGGGCTTCCTCCATGCAAGAGATCTTGGGGGTTGCCTCCTTGCAGGTTTGTGGACCTATAAGACGCTTTGTTCCAACTTCATAGTTTAGAGCAGCTATGGAGTCCTTCGCATCTCCTGTGCCTTCAAATACCCCAGATTGAGTACTGCTTCCTCGATGGTTTAGGTATACTTTTCTAACCCTAATCTCTTCTTGATCTACTTTACCAAGCACTCATCAGTACTCATGCTGGCTAAAGTGTGGGAAAAATGTATAAGAGAAAATTTGCACCCTAGGTGCAATTCCCCTTTTTTCCCTTATACACTTTAGAAAACCAAAATATGAGGCTTAAATTTACTTAAGCATGTTGTTGGTAGTTCATGTGGCATCCATTTTGTGAATTGGTGGAGGTGTTTCTATTGGGGATGCCTACGTAGTGTGAAGACATCTATGTGGTGTGCTTACATCCTTGGCAGATTCCTCCAACTAAGCCAATAGAGGCATACTCTTCCCATTGGTAGTGAATTTGTAATTCCTCCTTCGACCAATCAACCCAAATATGGTTGTTTTCACTCTCATTCCTTCATATTCACTCTTCCAATTTGCATTCCAACTCTTCACAACTTCACTTGAACTCTTTAGAACTCTCACAAGCTCGCTCTCAATTCCAAGCACTCCAAGCATTCCATTATAGAAATATCACACTTCATCAACTTGATAGAGCATGTTTGGGACCACGCCATTTGCAGAAAAGGCTTGAGTTCCTCTCATTTTCTCCCCCAAGAAGCCTTGAGTTCTCCTGGTGGAGGTGGTAAACTTCCCTCTCCTCTCTATCATTTGGTGAGTAGAATAGTACTATTCTGTAGTGCTTTTGCTTTCTTTATGTACTACTTTATCTCTCTTAGTTGTTTGTGGTAGTATAAACACCTAAACGAGGGTCTGACTAAGGTAGGTCCCTATACAGCCCCCCCCAACATTTTTCTCTCTTGCTATGTGTAGGTGGATGCGCTTTGAGGAGCTAAATGGTGAATAGGCTCTTCTACGAGATCATCTTCATCACCTTAGCTTTGGTATACCTTCTTTATCACCTTTATATTTCATAATACTATTTTGTTCTCTTAGAGGTTGTTAAGCTAGGCTATTAGTTATTTTAGAGAATCTGAGCTTGTCTCTATTATAATCTAACTGTATGGACTATAGCACACTTCTGAGACACCAGCGCGTTGCGTTGTCATCCAAAACATACACTGACGTCCTTGGGTAGAGAGCTTCCTAACACGTATAGTTGGACTCAAAAACTAACTTGCCTAGCCCTATCTTAATACTAGAGATTATAGAGTGGTTGTAGGATTCTATAATCCTCACAATTCTCATCCTCATACCCTAAATAGTGCACTTAGCTGAGGTAAGTTAGGGTAGCCTCTTGTATATTGACCCTTCGTGACCTGGGGTCTTGCACGCGATGGTCCCCCTCTCTTACACTTCTTCACACTTTGCTTTGCTATAGAAGGATATTCACACATACACACATATGAGAACATCAAAAACACATGAATCATACTCTTCACCAATGAAACAAGTACACTTATATATCTGCTTCATGAGATTCTATCACAACTTAGTAGCCCAAGAAAATAGAACATATTTGCAATGTCGACCCAAATTTCCAAATAAATTTTTAATGAAAATCCACCAACATTGGCCACAACATAGTGGAGACCCAAATTAACATCTCCAACACAAAAATACTTTAATTAATTTCACCTCGAAGATCCACAACACGCTACCATCAATATGTCATCAAGGAACATGAAAAAACTGAACATATGCAAGAAAAGATCTTCAACCACAAGCTCACTGATTAATGTGGACATACCACAAAGATATAGAATGATCTAGCGACATCCAAGAGCACCAAGAAATAATAGAGAAGCATCCACAACAACTGATATTACCAGAATCACACACTCTTCACTTAGGAACACTAACAGAGACCATAGAAACACTGTCACACCACAACACAATCAAAACTTCATGTGGACCTTTGAAACTTCCAGGAGATGATCTAGATATACTAAAAAATAAACCATTTAATCCACATCATTTCAACTTCAATGTAGAGAAAAAAATTCCTTCATGACTTTCACTGAACCACTAGGAACCAGGAACACTTTCTCTTACAATTTTCTCAATATCCTCAACATATACAACAACTGATACAAAATATGCTAATAGTGTTGACATCAATGAAAACCACATATCATCAACACATCCATAACATCCAACATGGCATGTGCTATTAAGGCTGGATTCACATTTGTAGCCTACAAGGCAATTAAACTCAACATAGTGGTAGCAATGAGATATGTATGACTATCACTCAACTCTAAAAGAAAACATCAATATTGACACATTTTGAAGCTATGAAATTTCCCCCTCTAACACATAAGTCACTCTCAAATGGCCAATAAATTGAAAGGGAAAGAAAAGACAACGAGTTCTACTATAAATAACTTATAACATATATCATAGAAATTGATAATTCAACCGACTTTCATATACTTGGTTTGTTTGGTGCACTTGAGAAAGTGTCAATATAATTGGGAGCAACAAAAAACTACACTTATAGGACTGGTTCTTGAGGATTGTTCACCAGCCTCGGTAGAGCTAGAGGCCACTAATTTTTTTAGGTTTTCTCTTTTAAAAGCTAAGAGCTACAATTCCAATGACTGACTACAAGGTCTATGACTTCAAAACACAACACGGGAAATCAAGTGTTTTGCATAGGAATTAAGAATATGACAAGAAAGGATTAATAAAAATAAGGGCCTGAATGATTCAAATAATACTTAACATACAATTTTTTATTCCAAGTTTACTATTTCAATTTTAAAATCCCTCCTTTTTTCCCCTAGACACACCAACAATACAAAGGAAAAGAAATAATTAGGAAAAAGGCTTCAATGTTGTACATAAAAGTTAATATAAAGTATATCATTTGAACTATGGCCTATCAAGTTTCAAACAAATAACTATTTTCAAAAAATAATAAACATTGGGAAGAGCATGTATGTACATTGCTAACATCCACTTTGACATACATACAAGTCTACACACAAAAAATTAATATTGTCTCATTTACGGTTTCCATTCTGTGGAAATGGTTGCAATGTATTAAAATAAGTTGTGTTGTTTTTTATTACACAATCTAACTGTTGTTCACTAGCTTTGGCTATATTCCCTCATTTGCAATGCATAATAAAATAGTTAATACTATAGAGTTTATGTTGTTATCCATAAGCCATTATTGAATATAATAGCAACTGATTTCATTTTGACTATCCATAGAAAATCTAGAGATATGCAATATTAGATGCAAAGAAACATAACTATACAATAGTGGAAAATAGATCTTATGATTCCAAAGATGTCTGAACAAAACAAAGTTATGGATTAGTATATATCAATGTTCTTTGCATCCACCATCAGTTACATACATTCCCAAAAGTAGGTGAAACACATTGAGCATTTTTGCATAAGGTTTAGTTGAGAAATGGGTATATTTTTTCCTTAGTCTGTTACTATGAATCTTTGTGGGTTTTTTTTTATGGCTTGCATTTTGTGGCTATATTTGGAACAAAATAAAATTGTTAATGTTATAAAACTTTTATTTGTATTGTGATTTTTTGTGGGTTGCTTTAAATGGATTCTGTTCTCTGTTGATGTCTCCAACATAATTATATTCCACCATATCAATGGATTCAAACTCTAGAACTTTGTTAGGTGACAAAATATATCACCATTATCTAAATATACTTGTGGACATGGTTCTATGCATGCATATATCTACATATACATATAAAAAAACATCTATGCATGCAATTCAACATTCCTAGTGCAAACATCTTCATACAATTGTATGTAGGCAAATGTGTTTGTAATAAATTTATATGTGTCTACACAAAAACTAAAGTATGGGCTTCTTTTATTGCATTTGGTTGTTCCTTTCCTTTGTGTACATATGTATGTGTCCAAAGTAATATGTAGACAACATTCATGTAAAATCATCCCCTTATTTATTGCTTTTCTAGGATAGCTCTTATTTCTTTTGTCTTTAAGGGGAATTTTGTAATAATAGGCTTCATATTAAGCATAATAAGAAACATTGCTTCCCACATTCAATGCACTTAAAAGCTCTTGGAAGCTAGGAGAATACCATAAACTATTTTATGTCTTCAGCTCTCACAATATCCTTCCATATTTGATTCATAATCCAATAATGTATGTTATAGAATATATGATGTTGTCCATAAGGTATTGTCAGCTATTGGTCTATAGATGTGGCTATATTATTTTATTTCCAGCAAGATGCTATTGAGAAATAGTAGCTCGGGTAATCTAAATGACAACAATCATAAATGTCCTATGGAATTAATGTTTTTTGCATCTTCTATGACATACATACATATCTCTCCATAGCAATTAAATGTTGTCCGCCACTCCTATTGATAGTGCCATTATGTAGGCTGCTCTACTAGTTTTGGAAAGCAGGGGTAGTTGCATTTAAACCAAACAGGTAGAATTGTGGGTGGGGGTGTATATTGGGAAAATTGTTTCTAGATTTTTGTGAGGACAATTCATGTTTTCCATAGGCCTTTGTTCATTGTTGTTGTCTAGTTGAAATTATATTGATTCATTTTTGTTCTCTATGTAGCCATGATGGTTGGAAGGCAACATTGTTTGTTTTTTGTCTTAGATTTTCATTTATGGCTTCCTTTTTGTGTGAATGGATGTAAAATAGTTAATATCGTGTGTTCTTGGTGAATTTTTCCATCTGCATTGATGTTGAAACCAATATTGATTCACTTATGGTTCACATTTTTTGGTGAAGGTTTTGAATCGATCTGTTACTGTGAGCTTTGTGTGTTTTGTGTGTTTTTCATGTGGTTCAGTATTGAAAGGTATGTTTTTGCGGCTATATTCATATATATAAATACACACACACACACACACACATATATATATACATATATATAAATATACATATATAGATCTAAAGTTAGATGCACATATACATGCATTGTTCATTGCACAAAGCTATGAAAATTACATACATACATACATATATATATATACATACATATATGCATATATATATATATACATATGCATATACATATTACATATATACATATATATACACATATATATACATATATACATATATATTAACATACATAACATATATATATATATATATATATATATATATATATATACATATACATATATATATATATATATATATATATATATATATATACAATATATAAGAAAGATACACATATATATATGCATAGCTATATAATATAATTAACAAACTATTGGAGAATATAACCCAAGCCAGAGAAAATAATTGATTAAAATATGGATGTTGCAGAATATAAAAAAAAATGGAATTGAAAGAACCCATAAAAAATCACAAAGAAAATTAAATAAGCTACAAAATGCAAGCCATAAAGAGAAACCGACAAAGATTCACAATACTAAACCACAACAAAAAAATACCCATTTCTCAAAAAAACCTTATGGGAAAATGAAATAATATAGTGTTCCCAACAAAACCTCCTTGGAAATTAACAATAACAACCCATCAAAAATAGAGTCCCTCCTGAACACAAGACTATCATAAATTGAAACAATATAGCCTTTTCAACAACACCTCTTCCAAAGTAAAACAATATAGTATAAGATAAAGAGCAGTAATCAACAACACCCAATGTAACCAAACATAAAGGGTACAAAATTAACAATTTTATTCTATACCAACCATCACCAAAAAACGAAAGGCATAAATATATACATATACATATGGGTATGTGCATAATCATGATGGACCAAAAAGTAGCGATATGATGGATATGTGTAGGGTATGTGTCCGACGACTTTTTTTTACCCAAAATTGATGAAACGAAAAGGGTTTTTAAAGGATATTCTTAGCTTTCCACCAATATAAATTATACTTTACTTTGAATTTAATAAATAATTATTATTCATTTTCTATTTGAATTATGACTAAAGTCTTGATTGATAGGCTATTTGAAAAAAATCTATAGCTTTCAAATGGTATCACATTTTTTGAATCCAAAACATGTGTCACATTGTATGCTTCACATACTATAGGATTAAAAAAAAAAACTTTTGAATTTTATGAAGTTTTGAACAAGTTAAGGTGGTTAGACATATGAGTTTTTATTTTTTTTAAAGTTTTAATAAAAAAATCATAATTAATTATTTACTTTGAAAAAACTTACAAAAAAATATACATCACATTTGGACATGAGACCTCTACTTATATCTAAAATATTATAAAAAAATATTATCATTTTATTGTGGTTAGATAAACACCTATTTTTTTTTCCCTAAAATTTAAGTGCTACTACATTGAAATTTCAAATTTTCACCAAATAGATTTTTTTTTAATAAACCTAGTAGTTTAGAAACTACATTCAATTTTCTACAAATTCTATTCTTACATATTTTTGAAATAATATAGATAACTTATTCAAATTTTTACGTTAAGTTGCCTAACTCTAATTTTTTTGAATTTTTTGCCACTTAAGAGCCTATTTTTCCATGATGATCTTGCACATACCCATACACACACACACATATATACATACATACATACATACATACATACATACATATATATATATATATACATATACATATATATACACATGTATATACACATACATATATATAGATATACATATATACATATATATATATATACATATATATACATATATATACACACACACACATATATATACACATATAATAGTTGTGAGCAAGGAATAAAAGCTTCTATGAAGGTGCAAGTACAATTGTTGGTTGTGGGAAGAGGTACATATTGAGAAAACCGTTCCCTGAGTATCTCTAAAACAATCCATGTTATTTTCCAAAGGGTACTATTGATTGTTGCAAAGCACAAAAAACTGCACAGTAACAAATGAAGCCAAAAAAACAACCCAAGGTAGCCATCAACAATCGACAAAAAATATAGCACCTTAACGAGAAATGGAAATCTACTCAACAATGCCCTTTTTTGAGGAAACAATATAGCCCAATATACAAAACAACAACCAACAAAAAATCCATAACATCAACAATTTTATTTGTTCCGGATAGAGCCACGAAACAAAATCAATAAATAGAAACCCATAAAGATTCACAAAAACAAACCAAAGTTAAAATATAATCATTCCTCAATAGAATGCTATCAAAAAATTGAAACAATATAGCCTTCTCAACAAATCCTTCTCGAAAATTAATAGTGACAAACCCATCCAAAAAATATACTTCTTTCTGAGCACAACCTTATAAAAAATGCAAGCAATATAGCCTTTTCAACAACACCTCATAAATGAAACAATATAGCCTAAGATAGAAAACGATAATCAATAATACCCACCGCAACAAAGCATAAAGTGTACAACATTAACTATTATATTATGTACCTACCATAACCACAAAATGAATGCCATAAATCAAGCAACATTGGTTTCAATAGCAACCCAGTTGGATAAACCCACAAAACTATAACCACGAAACCCAACCAAAACGATAGCCACATAACACAACCATAAACAAAATGATATTTCTTTCAACAAACACTATAGTCTTTTCTCAATAGCACGCCATCAAAAATTGAAACAATATAGCCTTTTGAATAGAACCTCATTGAAAATGGCACAATATAGCCAGAGCTAGACAACAAAAATTGTCAAAAACTACATAACAACAACATTTTTATTTTGTTACCAACATAGCAACAAAACGCAATCCATAAATAGAAACTAACAAGAAATTTATATATACATAAATATATGTATATATATACATATATATTCATGTTTATATATGTATATATATATTTATATATATATATATTTATATTTATATATATATATATATATTTATATATATATATATTGATATATTTATATATATATATATATATATTGATATATTTATATATATATATATATATATATATTTATATATATATATTAAAGTATACTCTATCATGAATGGAACCTTATCAAGAAATTGGGAGAATCTAGCCTTTTCAATAGCACACTATGAAAAATTGAATTAATATAGCCTCTTCAACAGGACCCTATCAAAAATTAAACAACATAGCCTAAACCAAAGAACAACAATTAACAATCAATAATGGAAACAAACATAACCTCTATAACATCCAGGATACACAACAATAACCAACAAAATCTGCATAAGGTTAACAATTATATTTTGTTCCAAACATAGCCACAAAATGGAACCCATAAAGAGAAACCAACAAAGATTCACAGTAACCAATCCAAGTAAAAATATGCTTATTCCTCAAGACAAGCTTATCACAAGTAGAAACATTATAGCCTTCTCAACAACACCCCCTCAAAAATTAACAGTGACAAACACATCAAAAAATATACTCCTTTATGAACAAAACCTTATAAAAAATTAGAACAATACAATATTTTCAACAAAACCTAATCCAAAATGATACAATATGGCCTAAGACAAAGAACAATAATCAAGAATACCTAATGTAACCAAACATGGATTGTACAACATTAACTATTTCATTCTGTTCCACCCATAACCACAAAAGATAAGCCACAAATCAACCAACATTGGTTTCAACAGCAACCCAGACATAGAAAGCTACAAAATCCATGCAAAACGATAGCCACATAATGCAATGTCAAAGGAAACAATATTTATTTTAATTAACAAGCAATATAGTCTTTCCTCAACAACACCCTATCGAACATTGAAACAATATAGCCTTTTGTATAGAACCTTTTCGAAAATGACACAATATAGCTCGAGCTATACAATAACAATTGACAAAAATTGCATAGTGTCAAAATTTTTATTCCATTGCAAACATATCCACAAAACACAAACATTAAACAGAAACCTGACGAAAATTGACAGTTACAAACCCATACAAAAATAAAATCCTTTCTCAACAAAACCTCATCAAAAATTGAAACAATATAGCCTTTTTATCAACACCTTCTCAAAAATGAAACAATATAGCTTAAGCAAGCGAACTATAATCAACAATGTCCAATGGAAGCTAACACAAAGTGTGTAGGATTAACTATTTTATTCTATTGCAACCATAACCAAAAATCAAAAGCCATAAATGAAACAATATTGGTTTGAAGACCGACCTAGATGGAGAAACCCACAAAACACTAAAAATGACAATAAGAACCCATGCAAAACCATAGACACAAAATGCAAACCTTAAACCAAACAATAGTCATTTTCACAAACAATATAATCTTTTCTCAACAACACCTTATCAAAATTAGAAGCAATCAACAGTACCTTATCATAGATAAAAGAATATTCCCTACCAAATATGATAGATTCATAGTAACCAACCCAACCAAAAGTATACTCATTCCTCAACAAAAGCTTGCCACAAATAGAAACAATATAGCCTTCTCAACAACACCCTCTTGAAAACTAACAGTGACAACCCCATCAAAAAACATACTCCTTTCTATACAAAACCTTCTCAAAAATTGAAACAATACAACTTTTTCAACAACACCTTATTGAATATGATACAATATAGCCTAACACAGAGAACAATAATCAACAATGTCTAATGTAACCAAACATGGAGTGTACAACATTAACTATTCCATTTCGTTCCACCCATAACCATAAAATGCAAGCCACAAATCAACCAACATTGGTTTCAATAGCAACCCAGACGCAGAAACCCACAAAATGCCAACCCTAAACCAAACAATAGTCCTTTTTACAAACAATATAGCCTTTTCTCAACAACACCTTATCAAAATTAGACACAATCAATAGTACCTTATCACAGATAAAACAATATTTCCTCCCAAAAATGGTGAGCCATAAATGAAACATTATGGAAAATGATTTTTTTGATATGCACCTCTTCCCTCTTGCCTTAAACAAACCTCTTTTTTCTAGCTTTCTCTATGTTGCCTTGTTTCTCCAAGCCTCCAACTAAAGTCAAAAAACACAAACCATAAGCACAAACCCATAAAAAATCATAGCATCCAACCCATGCAAAACCTTACACACAAAATGTGAACCATATAAATGAGACAAGATTTCATTTTTAGAAACTATATTCTATTTTCTTAACAACTTATCAAAATTTTAAAAAATAAATAGTACCTTATCGGAAATCAAACGATATAGCCTGCCACACATCATGAACCACAAATCAAACAATATCGCCAACAGTTTCTTCAACATGCACCTCTTCCCACTTGCTTCAAACACACCTCTTCCTACTAGCTTTCCTGCATAAAAATGGGAAAAATATTATCATAGGCGACACTTTTCTTTTCCTTTTACAACCATCCACCCATGCAAAAAACACAACATAACCTCCACCCACCTTTGCAAAAGCTACACAAAGACTAATCGAGCTTGCACCCTCACAGAAGCTTACCCTCATCACTCACGACTCTCATAGCAGGTATAGCAATAGAGCAAAACCAAACAATTCCTTATTGAAAATTTCCTAGACATTTGTTTTGTTCCCCGAGGCATTAAATGATAGTTGTTATGACAACCATTGCCAATTTATTACAAAGCATACAACAAGTAATGTTGATGCGAACCAATGTTTAATTTCGACAGACTCCTTTATCCATGCGACAGGAAAAATGCCACCTTATTCCCAAGGAAACCAACAACCGCCTCCGCCACATTTTTCAGGGCCATTGGAATGCTACAAAACTAAGAGATTGATGGAAATTATGACCAAAGTTATTAACTATCAGCTACCTTTTTCTCGGCCACCAAAAGTATGAAAATCAGGGAAGTTAACAAAAATTTCGAGCAAAGTTCACACAAATAGCCTATCGGCTAAATATATTTTTAAATGATTATGTAAATTTTTATTAATATGTTAATGTATTTAAAATATATATTCAAATTGTAGCTTCTATTTCCTCCCATGAAGTAGTCCTATGATATAGGCATGTAGTATGTTACAATATAAGCATTGGTTATTATAATGGTGTATTTTATATTTTTGACTTACTCAAATATGTCATGTCTATAGGTTTATTAATTTAATTTAATCAAATTTAGTGCTTAATGAAATTTATAATAATATTTTTATATAATATTATTTTATAAGTCTGAAATGTACAATTATTAAATCAATATATTAACATTTATGTAATTTTAATAGTTAATATTAATATGACATATATGGTTATGTAAATTTTTTAATATGCTTAATTTTTAATATATTATTGATAAATTTTTAATAAATAAAACTATATCTTTATAAATTATTTATATTTTTAATAATATTATTAATACCAAAATTAAAAATTCAAATGAACAGGTTATTTATTTATTTAAAATACATTTATTTATTTTCTAAAATCATATTCTGAATTAAAAATTAAATATTTTTATACTAATATTATTTCAATGATAATTAATAATTTTAAAAAATATTTTATTAAATATTTAAATAATATTATTTTATATCTAAAATATATAATTATAAAATTAATATAATTTATATTTATAACAATATTATCAATTGAATTAATGAAAAATGGGTTTCATCAAAATGTTTGATAAACAAGATGATGGACCACTATTTTTCTAAGGGATGTTTCACTCAATTATTTGTAAAATAAGATGCCAACAACAATAAAAAATGCTACCTAACCATTATAGCAAGTTCTATGGGGGGAATTTTTAGAGCATGAAAAGTTGTGTACCTGGTCAAAAAATTATTGTTTTTGAGCTATAGAGAACTCATTCGCTTGTAGTGGAGAATGGGTCCTTTTAGGGTTTTGAAAATTTGATTTTAGGGTCTTGTTCCTTGATGTTTGCACTCTCAAATTCCCTATTATCAACTTCTAAAAGTCTGTAGGAAATTTTGTAGAGCTCTTTCCATGATCTTGCACTTTGAATGACAACTTTTGCAACTTTGCAACTTTGTCAAGTTTGCTCCAAATCTTGCTCAACTTGATCTTTAGTCTATAAATCTCCAATCACACACTTAAGCACAATTTTTTTTGTTTGTTTGTTTGTGAATGAGGGTTTTTCCTGAAACCCCTTGTGGGTTATTAAACCAAATGATGAAATGAAGCATGAAACATCAAATATGTAAATGATATCACCTTGGATGATGTTTTGTAAAACAAATATGCAAATTAACATGTAGACCATGAAGAATGTAGATCTTAGATGTGAAATAATTCTTGTAAATAGATCCTTAATGCAACATTGG
Organism: Sequoia sempervirens; assembly: GCA_007258455.2. NCBI lineage: Eukaryota > Viridiplantae > Streptophyta > Pinopsida > Cupressales > Cupressaceae > Sequoia > Sequoia sempervirens. Next base: position 61,784,168 of record VDFB02179234.1, read on the forward strand.
CTATCTGAGCTGAAGCACATGCATTAATGCACTATGCCTTAGACATGCTAAAATGATCTTGAATTGCTTCAATGAACTCTTGAAATATTCCTTGTAATGCCTTATGAATAGCTTTGTAATGCTCTGATGCTTGATCACTTGAATTCTTGAATGCTTATAATGAATTGCTAGCTCTTATTAGAATTAACCCCTTATTTATACTAAATCGGGAGATTAACCCCAAAATTCAAAGATTTAAGGCCAACACCAGATCTAGAAAGAAACATTATTAAATCCCTACCAGAATGAAATTCAAAAACGGGGGTCCCATTTTAAGGGAGGACCCATTTGCCACCTAGGGCGAATGGGTCCTAGCTAAGTTTACCAAGACTTAACCCTGAGGGATTAAAAGAGGGATAAAAACCCATTCTAGATCAAATAAAATTTGAGGGTCCTATTAAGGGATGACCCATTCACCATCTATGGTGAATGGGTCTTGGCACACTTTACCAAGACCAAACTTTTCCCAATGAAATATTTTGTTAATTAAATAATAAGTGTCAGGATAGAACTTTGAGAGGTGTCAAAATTAAGGCTTAAATTTGAATTAAAATGGGTTAATTACTCCAATTACCCTAAATTAATTAATGACCACCTAGATAAGTGTGAAAGTACCTTATAACACTTTACAACACTTAAACAGGTACACATTATGTACATTTTATTAGAAAGGGGCCCATTGGGATTAATTAAGTAGATACATCATAAAAAAGTGTGAAAGTGTGTTACAACACTTTACAACACCTTTGCAAATGATCAATTAAGGTATGCACTTTAGTCAAATAAAGGTCCTAGAAATGTGTCCAACATATTAAAACACCACTCCAATACATCATTAATTCAATTTTAATGCCAATTATCAAAACAAGTAAGGAAAAAAAGTCTACTTTTTCCATTACTACATCAATATTTAGATTCCTTTCTTGAAACACATAAGAAGAAATGGAAGAATTAATATACCCTACATTTTGGTTACTTTGCTACAACAATGTAAAGCTATAAGGGCTTCCCCTCTAGTGCATCAATCTTTGATTCAAAGGTTACATAATAATTTTTTTGCATTTAATCTCTTTCCTAGCCCAAACAATGTAGTGAAACCCCTGAAAATTAAAAAACTTAACAATCAACTTGATCTACTAGAAATTAACCTTAGCTCAAGTAAAAAGCCTAAGTTGGGAATCCCCAAATCTAGTGTGGTGATTAAAGAGGTTTCCTCCTATCCTGACACTCCTTTTAAACAGCTTAATAAAAAATAACAACCCTCCCTCTCGAATAGCTTGAGAACCCTAAAGTCAAACCCTTAGCCTCTAAACATATCTCTATTAATGAAGACTTTCTTGTTGACCCACCAAACCTAAGAAGGCTCTACCAAAAGCCTCTAGGACTAAGTGTAAAAATAATGTCTTTGAGGAAGTCAAAACAACTATAAAAGTCACTATTAACATATTAAATGAAGAGGATGATGGGAATGTTGAAGACACAAGCAATATTAAGGGGGAGAGAAGATCAACTAGACTGGCTCACTATAATACACAAAAGCTAAATTTTATACTTTGAGGAAGACGATGATGACCCATCAGATGAGGAATACATGCATGTACAATAGGATACTTTGGATCTAAAAAGAAATGCTTTGGAGGTGGTTTTAGGTGAGAAATTTGAAGACAATATTTCTAACTCTGAAGAGGAGGAAGAGGAAGATGGTAGTGAGTAGGGGTGGTTTAAGATTTAGAGGAAGATTAAGAGAATGATGAAGACAAGGGAAAAGACCAAGAAGAAGTAAATGTTATGGTTATAAAGAGACCTGAGGAGGAAGGGGAAATGGTAGACATAAACTGCCAACATGAAAAGGATTAGAGAACATCTCTACAAGATAAAATTAATAGCCTATATAATGCCTTCAATACGCTAATCTCAATAACCTACAGTATAATGGGGAAGGCTATCTTTGGGACTATAAATGGTCAATAAAAATTCAGGAAAAGAAAGTAAAGGATAGCACCATCTAAGAAAGAGGAGAAGCTCATAGATGATGATATTGGAGATGGTGAGGACCCATGGACCAAGGAGCTAGAAACACTAAGGAATGGGACATGATTAACAATCAAAAGGATTAAAATAACTTTATTGTTTCCTATTTAGGGATCTATGTGTTTGTCCAATATTAAGCCTACATGCCACCTTATTTTAGTTCTCTCTTTTGCTTCATGTGACATTTCAGACTATTGTTTTGCTTTTTCTTGGTTGCTCCTAGACTTAATTTTTTTTGGTTAGTAATACCTAGTGACATGTTCCTTTATTGTTGTGTTATGGTTGGACTTTCTAGCTATGTGACCTATTTTTTATGTTGATTTTATTTTGTCTAGGATCAGGGCCCTAACCCTACTTTTTTGGTCAAAAACAATATTATTAATACAAAAATTTAAAAAGGAAACAAACATATTATATGTATTATTTAATATTGAATTTTATAAATTTAAATTTTATTTTTTATAACTTGCGATCATTATGAGCCAACATTTTGAATGTTTATGTTTTAAAATTTTATAGTCAATCAATCAAATTACAAAGGTTCTTGAGAAAAAATCATTTACTCATCAATATTTTACAAAAAAATAAGAAAAATCAACTTCAACTATGCATTGTCATAGTTGAATTAAGTATGAATAAAGCTCAAAGGAGAATTCAACCTTAAAAATTATAATATTCTTAAAAAAATCATGATACATTCAACTTTCAATAATTTTTTGATTTCAAACTATTATGTAGCCGATTTTAAATTATTGTCATGAATCATCCCTCAACTAGACAAAAAACACATTATTACAATCATGCAAAAATAGATACTTGCCACTATGTGGCTACCAAATAATACCAAATAATTTATCAACTAATAATATGAATATAGGACATGAAACTGTAGTTTCATGAAAGGTGAAGAATCAACTCCACATAAGATGCGAACATCCAAGAGGACTCATGAAACCTCATATTATTTATAAGGAGACCAAAATCATATTATACATTTTAAAAACTATCTTCTTCCAGCCCAACTCATTGGATTTTTCCAAAGCCACAAGAATAACCTAAGCCTCCATTTGATTATTAGTGTCAACACCATAGAAAAAATTAATGATACTAGCTTTATTATCTTACCCACCTCCACCAAAAATTCAATACTTGAATTGTCATGAGAATATTCATTAATCAACTAATTTTGAAAAAAATGAAAAAGTAAAGGAGACCATTTACCTATTCCATTAAACTTATTAGAAGATTTGATCTTAGGAAAATAATATTTAACTTATACATCTCTTATAAGAAAAATAGATCAATTTGTAAAATTATAGTAGATCAAAATTGTGACAATTATAAATATAACCAATATCTTTTATTTTATTTTCTAAGATTTTAAGGGAATGTTCAAGCTAAAAAATTGTACTAATTATTTTTGCAAAATACTACCATCAAAATCATAGCTCATTTGGAGAATTAAATATTAATTGTTTTAATTAAATAAAATATATATTTTCAATATATTTATTTTTGAATTCTATTTAGATTTAGAGAATTTATGAATTGTTGAAGCATCAAATTTCTAATATATATATTTTATTCTAATAGATTATAAATATTTAATATCTCTTAATTATATATTAGACATAGTATTATATTTATTTTAAAAGTTAGAATAATTATTGAAATAAAAAAATATGTTTGTATAAAGATCTTAAATACATCTATAATAATGAAACAATTTTATTTTCATAAAAATTATTTAAAAATATATATTTTATTTAAATTCTTGATATTTTATATATAAAAAGATTTTATTTTCTTACTAAATAGAAAATTTATTTATTAAAGTGTTATTTTGTAATTATTTTATTCTCTTCAAAATTAGTCTATAAATGATATAAGCAATGGAATGTAATGGAATAAGTGTGTAAATTTTCCTTTGTTAATTTTAGATTGAGAATTTTTTTGATTTACTATTTTTGATTTTTTTTAATTTTTTAATTATAATGAAAAATTTGATAAGAATTTCATGGTAGAGTTGGAGGTTCAGATACCCAAGATAGAGTGTGATTTCATGAAGAAACAAACCATCAATGAAGATTGCTAGCCAAAAAACATATCCACCATGTGGCAATGTCATCATCCATTAAGGAGACTATGGAGCTTCAAACATTCCCTAAGGTTGTTAGTCTCATGAAAAATGTTGTATAGTATGACATATAGATTCCCTATTTTTGTGGTTCAATGGAAGGTCATGCAACAAAACTATCTACTTCTGGTGGTCCTACATCCCCCTTATGTTATAGCTGCTATCATATTTTCTTTGGAGGATAACATGATTCATAAGATAAAATAAACAATGTAAATTTGTGTGTCAATGTATGTATCTCAACATTTGTTAGATAAATGTATTTAATATTATTTAAGAATTTAATAAATTTAATTTTTAAATAAATTTTCAATATTTTTTGTTACAATTCTAATAAACATATATATAATCTATATTGAAATCCATTAATGAATTATTATAAAATTCTTATTCAAAAGAATATTAGTCCATCACTTTTCAATTTAAGAAAAAATGTATGCCAAGCTAAAAGGAAATCATATAAAATCAGTAAAAATTAGTGCAGATGCTTGAATGCCACCCTTTCAACATTAGTCTAGATTGAAATGAAAAAATCATAGAAAAATTTATATATGCACGTTGAGGAAGGCATTGCCAAAACCCTTCCTTTAGATTATATGTGACTCCTACAAATTTACCTTTTGACCTGATAAAACATAAATAATCTCCCACAACCTCCCAACTCCCATTAATTGTCTCAAAGTAGTGAGGGAGAGAGGTTGGCGTCATCTTTGCAAAATCTCTCCACTTCAAAAGCAACTCATCTTTGTCATCCTGAAACAATTCCAAGATAACCAAACCCATTAGTGGATCATCATACATTACTACCACTAGAACAGACAACCCATATGCACTCATTAATAAGCTATCCACATTACCAACTCCAAGAATGTGGTGGGGTAATGTGGCTATTCTCATAGACTTAATAAAAGAACCTTCAACGTTGCACCCCACAATAGTTACATGTAGTTGTGTCCTAAATAAAATAACACCATCTCATGAAACCATTCCATAATGTGGATCTATTCGAAACCCTATTTTCTTTGAGAACTCAAACTTAATCCTCCATGAATTTTGAAAATGATAATAGACTTGGATGGATAAATTTCCATGGTCATAAAAGGATCCCAACCTGGCTACCAAATAGGGCTCATCACTGCTTCCTCCTCCTACAATTCCGATTACCGTCCCAATCACATCAATTTCTATCTCTGCATAAACTTTTGTAAGCGGATCATAAACATACAAGTGTGGGGTTTCTAGTAAAAGAAGCCCAACTTTGCACTTGAAAATATGTAAACCCTGAAATTCTCTCTGACAATAGTTGGGAGGAAAGAGAAAGAGATGGTCTTCCATTTTTTAGTAGAAAAGTAGTAAGCCATACAATACTCCTCACCGCAGAGAAGCAACCATGGATTGTTTTTGGGAAATGAGGACACAAAACTATGCGAGGACAAAATAGAATTCCATTCTTTGCAAACAAGGTGAGAGCAATAGATTGATTGTAATGGAAACTTTGAAAATATACATTTATTTATATTATGAGGAAAATCAACTAGACTTTGTTGCTCTCCCTCTCCTCCTCCTTTTCCTTCAACTCCAAAGATAAATTCTCCCTCCATTATTTTCACTTCCCACTGTTCCAAACTAGTTTATTGTATGTTCTTTATTTTCTATCCACAATGACTCCCTCTTATAATTGTTTAACATGGAGAGTTGTGGTTAATCTATTGGGTTAAGTGAAGCCCAAATTGGAAAGATTCTCAAACATATTCGATAAGGATTCCTTTTGTCTAAATTGGAAAGTTTCTCTCATAGATGGTTTTTTTCTAATTATTGGAATGGAGATTGTTTTATAAATAACTTGTTGGTTGAATATGTAATTAGATTCATAATTAATAAAAAGATATTCCCTGCTTTGAGAGTGGATGTAGGCAATTGTTGTACCACTATAAAATTTGTGTCTCGTGTCCTGTTCTTTAATTTTTCTATTTTCTACTATGCTTCTTTGCTCGTTTTAATATTAACAATTGGTATCAAAGCTCTGGCGAAAAAGCTATTTTGAAAATTGTGAATAATTTCCAAGAAAATGAATATGGAAGCTTTGAATGATTAGGCCCGAGCTCTCATGTATTGGTCCTGTGGCTCTGGAGAATTTTATGATGAAGCTATTCATCCTACTGAAGATTCACCATCATTTGATTTTGGAGCTGCTCAAATAAAGTTCTGGATGAATTAGATGTTGAAACTGAATTTGTTATGGAGGATTTCATAGGCATGTTGGAATCTGGTGTGATTGCAAAAGAAGAGTTGATGGGGCTCTCATTGACAAGTATTGGTTTGAAGATAGGGTGGCTTAGGTAGAAGATTGGGCAACACAAAAAAAGAAAGTGTCATTTGTAGAGACTTAATTTTTTTTATTATGAGGAGTATGACAATTTGAAGAAGAGCAATAAACGTAGAAAAAGGCAGTGATCCAAAAGGAGAAAAAAAGAAAGAGAGGAAGAAGGGGCAAAAGAACCAGACAAGGGAAGTTCTGAAAGTGCTCTGTGGATAGTTTTGGAGGAGAGTGAATCCCCATGTGATGGGGAAGTATCATGGGCTCCAAAAGAAAATCCCATGCCCAAGTCGGTTGTGGATATAGCATCGGAAGTTGACAATGGTGTTGCAAAGCTTGAGCCGGTCAAGCCTATTCGTGTAGAGAAGGACCTCCCTAAGGGGGAAGATGAACCCTAGGCGAGTGAGGATGAAGATGAACTTGAGGAAGAGGTCGAAAATTATGAGGCATAGATAATGGTTTATGATAATACATTATTCGAGCCAAAAAGAAAAATGGTTTATATTATTCGACTCCTAGGAGGCGGTTGATGCTGCTACTACGGTTTTCTCTGAGAAAAACAACGACGACACTACCGAAATAAGAGATCTGTTGAAAAAATGAGGGCAGAACAAGTAGACAAAGAAGCAACGATAGAATCAGGGCTTTCTGATGTGCACAACGAAGTTACAAATTTGATGGAGAGTATGAAAATGGTTTTGACTTCGGAGGAGGTCATCTGATCTATTCCTCTGTATTTGGATTGGGAGCGGTCGCATGAGGAGTATATCATCAAGCCTATTAGAAACATTAAATTCGAGATGGAGCAACAGAAAAAGTGTGAACTTAGAACGCAACCTGTTGTATGTGATGTGCAACCAAGTCCTTAATTCATTCGCTACCCTTGCAAATTGATTCGCAACCCTTATTGGCTCCTTCACAGCCTTCATCTATTTGTCTGTAGCCCCTAAACATTAGAGAGATGCCTCCTTTTGTCACTTCCACAAGGTCAGATGAGGTGGAAGACTGGGGTGCAAGGAAGAAAAGTTTCTTTGTATGGAATGCACCCCCGGATGGTAGGGAATTTGAATCACCCCGGTCTGAGGTGAACACACGGAGGACGTCAGTTGAAGGAATTCCCAAAGTTTTAACATCTACGAAGGATATTTTGTCCATGGTTGATGAGGCTTTATTGGGGCAAACAGAAGACGTGATCATAAGAGAGATCAGTACGGAATTGGACACTATGGAGGGAAATCAAGATAAGATCATAGAAGGGATGGAGGTGATTTATGAGGATTTTTTGAAGCAAATGGTTAAAGTTGTTATTGGTCTATAGGAATTCTTGGAGAAGAATCAAAACTCGATGCCATTACAAATCACACCCGCTAGTGGTGCGGCCGAGGGGATTGCACCTGCACCGGCAGCTACCGAGGGTGCTCAACCAACAAAGTCAGTAGATTCACCGGAAAAACTTGTGGCCAAACCTTTACATCGGCTTGAGTGGGAGCACTATTGCTGGGGAAACAATATGTATGTGCAGATGGGTGTGTTGCTTGTCACTATTTCTTATGCCTTTTATGTTGAGCTCAATGCAGGGGATCATCATTTGTGTGCCTTGAGGAAATGGGCTAAGGATCTACCAATGGTGGATTGCTAGGGATATACCATGACTAGATTGTATCTGAAGGGCATGCGGTTAGAGACCATTATTGCGGGTAGTTAGTTTAACTGTGGGCTGGTGAAGGGAAATCACAGTGAATTTGCGGATAATAAAGATGAGGTTGTGTTTCCTCATGAAATCATTGACCAAGTGTTTGAGTCAAGGCTATGTGAAGTGGTGATTGTTTTCAGTTTTGAGGCTGCCAATGATATGTTGTTAAGTGTTATTAACTTTAATGTGTTTTGGAGGAGACTCATCCAAAGCGTTCTTGAACAAAATTTGGCAAAAATAAAATTTTCGTTGTGGCTAATGTAAATGCCTACAGTGGGGATATCTCTGAGTAGCAATTTGGTCTTCAAGTGGGAGATTGTTGGGTTCAGTGAAGCCCAAATTGACAAGATTCTCAAACATATTCGATAAGGATACTTTTTGTTTAAATTGGCAAGTTTCTCTCACAAATGGATTTTTCCAATTATTGGAGTGGAGACTATTTTATAAATAAGCTATTGGTTGAATATGTAATTAGATTCAAAATTAATAAAAAGATATTCCCTACTTTGAGAGTGGATGTAGGCAATTATCGAACCACTATAAAATTTGTGTCTAATGTCCTATTCTTTAATTTTTCTATTTTCTATTCTACTTCTTTGCTCATTTTAATATTAACATAAATGACATATTTTTATGAACAACTAACTCCCTCTTATAATTTTAAAATGAGTAAAATTTAAATTTTGAATAAAGGTTATAATTAATACATAAATTTAAACATTTTACATGTCGAATTAAATTTAATTATCATTTATAGCTTGTTAAGAAAATTATTGATTGGTGAAACATCAAAGTTAACTGCTTGATCATGTATATAGTTACCAAAAGGTTGAATAACATGGAGAGCAACATTTAAAAATAAAATGAATATTCTTTGGTGAACATTATGTTGACACTCCCACCATTCTTTAAGATTTCAGATGCCCAGTTCTAGCCTAAGGCTAGAAGCCCCAACCCACTTGATGTTGTTCTCTTTTCTTTGCTCACTCTAGAGGGCACTTTGTGTTAGCATAATTAGTTATATTACATTGTATGCCTGATGGGTTTTTGAGTATACAGTTAAACTTTTTATTCAACTACTTACCCCTTTCTAACTGTTTCTTCCTTTGTATAAATACATTTATTGATCATCGAATATAATCAAGCATTTTTACCACTTTATATGGTATGAGAGTGAATTATATCTCTATAAATGTGATATAACTTTTTGTTCTTGAGTTTTATAATCATGGGTTTTATGCTAGGCCTTTGCAAGTGCTCTCATAAGCCTATATAGAAATGGAAATTTCATGAAATCATTGGGTGCAAAGGAGTGGTGTCATAATTTTTAAACGTAGTTTCGAATCAAACCTTTCATACGACCCTCATCAAAATTATTTTCTTAAGGTGAATTAATCAATGTATGAACAGATCAAAGAAGCAAGGTGTATGTGTCAACAGATCCGAGAGGCGTTGAGTAAGAAGACGTGTGAAGGAAAAGATACAGAGAGACGTGCAAAACCTATGCTTACTAGTGGGAAAGGTGTGATGGAATATTATTGCTGTAGCTTGATGGAAAGGAATAGTGGAGATCTTAAAGGAAGACTATATTTTATTTCTTTAAGATGCTATATTGTTGTGCAAGCCGTGGATTGAATGCATATTTACTATTATCGTTTGTAGATTTATGTTTCTTGTAGCGCATGTATACGAGGAGAACATGGAATTTCCTAATTTTCCATCCATCGCTAGACTCAATCAAATACTACCATTTATTAACAAATGTTGAATACATTTCCTCAGAAGGAAAGGTCCCAGGTAATGTACAATTTTTCACTACCTATAATAATTGGTGGTAAAATTTGTGGAAGTTTAAGCGAAGGAATTCACTCCATTGTTTTTGTCAGGGATTTTGTTATTTTTGGAGGTATAAGATTGGTTAGTTTATAGATCCAAATCAGCATTGTCTTTGTTTAAATTTTCTGTTAGTGTCATTCATATGATCGATAAGATTATAAAAGGTTTTTTTTTAATGATTCAAGCACTGCAAATATTCACATGGCCATTTGAAATGACAGTTGAAGGACATTCATTCGTTTGTTACACATGAGGATTCATAAATACATTGTCATTTTCATGCCTCCTCTATTAATGATAACATGGAGGCAATCTATCTTCTATTAATTTATAATGAGATTTGAACTAGGTTTGGAGAATCTAGATCAAAAGGGGGAACTACAAATTCTATTCATTATAGCTATAGTTTATGTGATTGTAGGTTTGGTTTCATTAATGTCTTATGTGTTCATACCTAATATTAAGAATGCACTAATGGTATCTATAATAGTTACATTAATAGTTTTGGTGTGTTAGAGTGAATAATTTATATATTCACTATAGCTTAAGTGTATTTAGGTTGATGAGGTTAGACAACATCTTGTCTAACTAAATGTGCAACATTTTAGGCCTTTAAAGGTTACCTAGTTGTTTGGTAAACCTCATGTGCATACCTTTTGAGGTTAAAAGATTTTTCATCTCATCTCAAAGGTCATTATTGTACTCATTCAACACTTTTCACCAATATTGATGACTCGGTCATATAGGTTGTTGGTTTTTACATTACAAGTGATCCAAAGATTGACATTTGTAGGAAACTTGTCTACTTATTTGTGTCACATCATGTGATACTTGTCAATCCACATAATTGGTGGATTGTTTCTTCCTTGCCTTTATATTGAAGACTTCCTCATCATAGAATTTTGTGGTTGACTAAATACATATTTGTATTGTTCATTGTACTTGTCTTTTATAGCGATGATTTCATAATTCTTATATGGTATCAGAGTAAGCTTACAAATGTAATCATTTACTCTATTTAATTTGCTAGGTTTGTGGGAATCAAGTTTCAAATGTTATAAGTTAGAAAAATGTTGATCTCACAATTGTATTAAGGAAACACAAACAATGACTTTTGATATATAACACTTGGGTATTGAGAGAATTTTCTTTTTAGTTTCTTGGTTCAACTATGGAGGGTCATACATAAATTAGTATAGTTCATATGGATGTACTATCCAACATACCTTCTTACAACAACATACCGGTTGGCATCAATTTCTTGTTTTTTGTGTTTCCTCAACTTTTATGTAATATTTTTTGTTTTTTTTGTAATTTTAATGATTAAAATTTTAATTTTTTGGTAGTTGATGTTATTGTAGGAATTGAAAGAAATATTTTGTTACTATGTACATAGAATATTTCGTCAAAGATGTCATCACGATGTCATCAATTTCCTCTCCAAGTTTTGCTCCATCATCATTGGCTTGTTTTATTTTTTGGTTGAGCTTCAAGAGCCTCATTCTCAAGCATACACACATCTTTTTGAATGAATTATTTTTTCAATTTATGTATTTTTTCATCCTCTATCCAATTGTATGAGGTTTTTTGTAGTATAATATATTTATTTTTTAGAAAATTCAGATTTTCAAAAGACACCTTACATAGTTCCCTTTTTTGAGACTTCAAAGGGCTCCTTTGGGCTAAAACAAACTCCTTTTTGGGTTCCCTATCTATTGAATTGACATGATTTTTTAATTTCCATGCAGTGGTGACATTAATTTTCATGAATATATTTTAGAATTTTAAATTTTGAATATATCTCTTTTAAGGATGTGTACATCAAATCCACTTTGTGGAATTTGTGGAATATGTAATACACTAAAATAAAGTGTCCTATCACTATATAATTTGATGGGGTGTCATCCTTTCAATAATGGGGGTTTTCATTTTATTTTATTTTTTCATTTTCTTGAGGTTTGAAAGACATTCTTAATCTATGTATTCCTTATTCACCTCATGAGATAAACTTGTAAGAACTCAAATTAACAAATAAGTTTGTAAATGCACTCATATTTAAAGTGTCAAGAAACTGAACAATGATTTTTTTAGTGTCTAATTTTACCAATTGGATAATAGTTTAAATTTGGGAACCTAAATTTGGCTAATAGTTCAAGCTATAACATGACTTGAATCACCACATTTTTATAAATATTTTATTATAGTCTTATTTAAATTACCAAGGAATTTATTTTATTAAAAAATTAACTCAAAAATTTTCCACAATATTTTATACATGATTAGATTAGATTCACTTAAAATTTATAAATGATAATAGAAATCTATATTAATTCACCAATATTAAATCATAATTATTAGTTGTTTTAAGACCATATTTCTAATATTTAGTTTCCACCACTGATTTATAATATAATCTAATGGTCCTTGTATTCCATGAGGTAAAATATACCCATGATCTATAATGCCCATGGGCCCACAATTTTGGTCTCATGAGCATTATAGATTGTGGGTACATTTTACCCCATAAAGTACAATGAGGGTCATTAGATCAATTATCTAAAAGCAATTTGAGAATTATAGATCATGGATACATTTTACCTTGTACAATACAATGAGGTCCATTATATTATATTTTAAAACAATGGTGGGAAATAAATAATATAGCCTACTCCTTAAACCCATCAACAACTTCCACTCTTGGGCCCCTAATTTTCAATGAAAATTAGTTTTCGATTAGATGGATTCACCATCATAATTAATTCATTTTCCTTATTATTTTCACATTCGCCAAATTTTTCTACAAATTTTAGTGATGTAAAAAAATTTCTAATAAAATTAATATTTTTAAAAATGGAAAGATTTGCCAATAGAAATTAATATTTTTTCTAAAAAATGAAATATTTGGTAGGAATTTTTTTTTTTTTTTGAGGTGGGTTTCTTAAAGTTGTCACTGAAACTAAATGTGTTCCTTAGGGAGGGAATTTTGTGATTTTGTAGTTACACTAAATTATAAACTGTAATGGGGCTTGTGAATAGTCTTGATTAGCCATCACGATAATCAATCCTCGCGATTCTCATAAAATGTGTCTATTTCCTTGATTTGACTTCACAATAATGGATAATCAAGATTCCCATCTCATGCATGTGTACCTTGATGCACACCCTTTTTTAGTTTCTTGTACATTTTTGGACTTAATTCTAGGTCTAAATTCCTTGCACACTTTTGTGCTCAATTTTAGTTGGTCTAATTATAGATCTCTTTGCATTAATGAGGGATTATGATAATGATATGCTAATGCTTCTTTCAATGGAGTAGTATAGAAACTTTCTAGTTTAAGGAGTCACATAGACCTTCTATCTTTATCTCTCGTATGGGGGATTATTTTAGAGGATCATATTGTGTTAGATTTTAGTACTCTAAACCACATTACTATCTGTATTTTTAAGTTTACAATGTTTGATTTTCTTTGTGTATTCACGGTTGAGTAGTGTTTCATATGTTCACTCATGCAGTGTTTTGTATCTCTTATATTGATCTATATTTCTTAGAGGTTTGTTGATTGTAGTAAACACAAGTTCGTCTTTGGAAAAGTTTACAACTTAAAAATTCTTTAAGAGTTCTTCATCATCATGTTACTATCATAAAGGGACATCTTTTTAGGAGGTCTTATGATGCAGGAGCATCCAGTGGTGTAAGGGCAATCTTACATCACCCAAAAATAGTTAAATTTCAAGTTTCTCAATTTTTAGATGTTTTTACATTTTTGGATACCCTTTTTGTCATAATGAAATTTCTAATTTATGGTTTTTATTTTTTGTTCCTGGGTTGAAAGATATTGCAGTTTTAGTTTCCTAGATTTGTAATTAAAAATCTTTCAAGTGGGATTTGAGGCACTTAGAGCTCATGGATTGACCTCAAAACTTGTGAAAATTGGTGTAGCAATTTTGATCACGTTCTTAACTTTGAGACCTTTCCAACGGTTCGCGAAATGGAGTTCCAGATCAAAAGTTATGGCCCTGGGAAGTTGGCAGCACTTTCTACAGAAGATACCATTGCAAATGCTCTTTTGAAATTTGAA
>VDFB02179234.1:61798399-61883898 GCA_007258455.2 Sequoia sempervirens
TTTATTCTTCTTTAAAATTCCTCTAGTCAAACTACAAAATTCAGCACACCCACAAAGCAATACCATTTTCATCTTCATTTTGAAACCCAAATTAAATCTACAAAAATGAATCCATAGGGAAACCATAGCAATAATTACTTAATATGAGTTGAATAGCCATGCAAAATCATAATCATATTTATCCTAAAACTGCTCCTAAAAGAAACCCTTAGAGGACAAAGCCAATGATGGACCGACAAACTTGCTTCAAACTATTTCCATCCAACTATAAATATCCTTAAACACTAATTTTTTCCCCATAAGTCCAACTACACATAAATATTTCCTAATTTCTTTATCTAACTTTTCATTACCTTTCATATAATCCCTTATATTTTTGGAGGCCATGTGTTGTCATGCTCCTAAATCAATGAACCAAACATCGTTGGATGCAAGTTCTATAGAGAGGGCACCGCGAATTTTGAACCTTCAGTGCCTTTGATTTGTTTTTCTTCATTACAATCTTCTTTCTTATAATTTTCACTTAATCTCTTCATGTGTTCAATATTAGCCTCCTCAACCTATAATCTTTGGTAAAGTGTCCTGGAATTCCACAATAGTAGCAAAATATTCTTCTTCCAAAATTGTGCTATTCTTATGTCAAGCCTCTATTTCCTCTTCCATATTCTTCTTGTTTTATTTGAAAAGATAAGTTTGCTTCTTGAAAGACCCCTGCCTCTAATTTGTAGTACAAAGATTCACCTAAAACTTCTAAACTCTCCTAACCAAGCAAGATCTATGACACATATTCCTTGTATTTAACCTACTCAAAATTAATCTTGTGATGTAGAGTATGGTCTATGTTTTGCAACATTGGATTTCGTTGTTCATAGAACCTTGAGATTTGTGGCAACCCCTATAATTTATTTTTAATAATTATTTTCCAACCCCTATAATTTCATATGTAGATGTACAAACAAATAGTTATGTATTAGTCCATGTATTTTTCTCATGACTATTAGTAATCATGCCTACTATTTTGAATTACAGATGATGGATACTAGCAACAAAGAAAGTCAAATTGAACCCAATCATAAAAAAATATAAAGTGGTCAAAGAAGTTGAGAGTACTATTCTTTTCATAAAGAGGAAATTATTGCTCGTTCTCAGCTGTAAAACATACAAACACAAACACCAAATGAAACAGACACTACACCATCAATGAATAACAATGGTAACTTCATGACCGCATCAAAAAATAATGGACACAAAATAGATGCAGTATCAAACTTACAAACATGCACTATATGTAAGGAATGCTACCTTGGCATGCTTATTCATTCATCAAACAATAATTGTATTTGTAAATGATGTTTCAATGAGAAAGGCATTCATCAATTTTCATCACTTAATAATATGGACCCAAGAGAACAACCTCCTATGTTGTAAAAGCTTAGTCAAGTAGAAGAGATGCTCATAGCAAGGATAAACCCAATATTACAAGTAACCCACACTCATGGGGGGAAATATAAATACAATGGCCAAACAATTAGCTTCCCATAGGACATAAAAAGTATTGCAAAAATACTTCCACATAGAATTACAGACCTAGATGTCCTAATAGTTCAAAGATTGCATACACAAGGAAACTATTACAACTGTTATGTAAGTAGGAATCGTATTAGAGATGCATTTCAATACAAGATCAAATATGACCCATACTATAATGATGTTGAAATAAATGCATCCTACTTAGAACAACTCCCTGAAACAAGTACAAACATTTTAGACATGTTTCACACCATAGAATTTTCCAAAGAAATAGTGGTACCAAACAATGAATCTGATTCTAACGATCAATAGGCTCAAGATGCATCAACACACACATCGTCATTTATGGTAAGCCTACCAGGGAGACATCATGAGCCAAAAATCATTAAACAAACACAACAAATTAAACACCCAACAAATAACACTATTGATTGGCCTGAAATAAGCTCTTCTCCAATAAATGAATACAATACTAAAGGCCTATTTGATATGGCATTTCCCACACTCTTTCCAAATGGAAAAGCACTACAAATGCAATCATGAATTAGGGAAGTACAAATGCATGAATATGCATTAGATTTAATGAGATTCCATGACCAAATATTTGGAAGGCATCCAAGGTTTCGATATTTTATCTCCAACCTTATGATGTGTCACCATAGCCAAGGACTTGCAAAAGTTTTCCTTAAAAAAAAATCTAGAAGAAGACATACCAACCACTATTGAAAACCTTCATACACACTTGAAAAATCTTCCTGATGAATAGTTAGCTAAGCAACTTATGCATTTCAGATCTACCATGAGAGGGACAAGATCATATTGGAATAAGTGTCGTGTAAAGCTAACAAATATGATCAACCAAAGAGGGTCACCCACTCTATTCTTCACATTAAGTGCAAAAAATACAAAATGGCCATATTTACAATGACTACTCACAAATGACATACAATTTACAATGCAATCAAATAAAATTCTCATAGATAACATAATCAATAACCCCCATACCACATCCCTATATCTACATCAATGATTCACAATATTTCATGAGGTCATTGAGAAGCTCCTTGATACAAAAGAATATTGGTATAAGTACAAATGGAAACATCAAGGGACTACACATATTCATGGATTCCTTTGGCTTGAAAATGCTCTAGACATGGAAAAACTTGATTGGAAAGATAACTTAGAAGTGGAAAGAGAAAGAAAATTCTTTGAAAAATCTGTCACTGCTTGGAACCCTCGTACTATATCTCATGGCAACAACACAACACATCGATCTACACTTAATGATCCATGTTTATTAAACACAACTGAGATCTTTAGTGCAAATCCCTTTGATGACTATGAGGAGTTAATTAATCATGTCTAAAGGCACACAAAATGCACCAAGGGAACATGCCTACATAAGAAGGGGGAAAAAATAGAATGTCGATACATTGCTCCTTGGAAAGAAAAAATTATCTCTACATTATCTTGTGATAATGATGGTCAAAAAAATTATGAACTAGCAAGAAATGATGATAGATTAAACATGCATAACCTAAAAATGATTTCAATATGGAGAGAAAATATATATTGCCAACTTTTCATCCCACGAACACTTGTTCTCAAATACATTTCCAAGTATGCATCAAAATCAGAGAAAAAATCAAAGAGTTGTGTTAATATGCTTACAAGAATAGGTACAAATCAAAAACTTGAAGATGAAGCTTTAATAGCATATAGAAAATTTATGACAAAACTTGTGGTTGAAAATGATATTGGAGCACAAGAAACATGTCATATTCTCCAAAAATTGCCCCTTGTCATCTGTAACCGATCATTTATGTCATTGAATGTTGGACAAAAAATATTCCACTGCTTCACAAGAACAACAAATGACAACAAACTCCAATCAAGCTACTTGCATTCTTATATGCAACACCCTCCACAACTAGATACAATAACATTACTTGAATCTGCAAGATCCTTCTCCCATTCTTCATGTCATAAAGGATGTAAATGGAAAGAGAGGAAACAAAAAGAAATCATCAATGTTTTCCCAAAGTTCTATACTATTCCAAAGAATGATTCAGAACATTATGAAACATTCCATTGGAGTGAATTACTCTTATACAATACTTTTCATGACATACAAAATGACATAGAGGCCTTACTAAAGATACAATAATAATACAAAATTGAGTTATTGGGAGATAAAATTGCATGAGTATGTGCGTTATTATTTTGATTGTGATATGTGAAAAGTATTGAGGCCTTAAACCCCATGACCGGTAATTCACAATTTAATGGAGATGAGAATTCATTTGATATAAATGGGACCCAATACCAAGCAATATATCTAGACAGAGCTCAAATACGGTGGTGTGGTACTTTGATATGTATTAGAATGGGATCAACATAGTGTACACCCATATTTACATGCCAATACAATTGACTTCATAAAGATGAATAAAATGTGTAGCTAAAATGAAAACATGGCCATTAGCTTCAATGTGCCAAATTACACATTATCACCAAAAAAAAGGTAGCACTCACAATAATTACAAACCACTACAAAGATCAAAAAACCCTTGCATATGATCATTCAAGGAACTGCAGGAATTGGAAAATCATACCTTATTTCTTGCATAAGAAATTCACTTCAAAGTAAGCTACCACAAAAAAAGACCCAACTACTTGCTTTTGCTCCCATAGGAATTACTGCATTTAATATACATGCATCAACCATACATTCATTTAATATACGTGCATCAGCCATACATTCAACACTTATGATTCCAATAAAAGAAATAAAACCATTGCAAGGAAAAACACTAACAACATTTGAAGAAGAAATGAAACACATACCTTGGTACATCCTCATAGATGAAATGAGTTTCTGAGGCCCAAAGCTACTATTAAAGATAGATAGTAGTCTACGTGAAGCATTTCCCCAAAACAAAACCTCAACTTCGATGTTGTTTCTAATAGGTGACCTAACACAACTACAACCTGTCATGGACAAACCCATCTACACATCACACTCCAATGCCAAATTGCTATGGGAACAATTTACTATGGTTGTTACATTATAAACAATGTTTCATCAAAAAGGTGATGATCCAACTCAAACACACTTTTGTGAAACAATAAAAAACTTACACAATGCATAACCAACACAACAAGATTGGGAGATGTTAATGACCCGCAAAAAAAAAAATATTTACAGTTACTAAAAAGCAAGAATTTGACAACTTCATTCACCTTTTTGGAAAAATGACTTAGTGAAAATACACAACAAAAGAATGCTAAAACAACTAAACCTTCTAGTTGCAATAAGTATTGCAACAAACACAAAAAATAATCAAACATTGATGCTCAAGATAACCAGCTTGAAAAAGAACTCCTATTATGAAAAAGCCAACAAATAATGCTAGCAACAAACTTATGAACTCAAGTAGGACTTGTAAATGGATCCTTTGGGAAGGTTGTTGATATTGTTTACAATCTAGGCTCAAAACCACTAGATGTTCCAATGTACGTTGTAGTAATAATCAATAACTATACCGAGCCACCTTGGAACCAAAGTGATTCAAAGGCTATACCTATATCACTAGGTAATCATAGGAAAATTCCATTAACAATGGCATGGGCAATTACTATACATAAATCCCAAGGCCTGACCCTACAAAGAGCGATAATCAATATTGGTAAAGTAGAAAGACAAGGACTAACATTTATAGCTATATCGAGAGTAAAATCATTAAATGGACTTTGTATTCAACTAATGTTCTCATTTGAGCGGTACTCTAGGGTGAAAAACAATCCATACACAACTATCATAAATAAGAGGAGGAATGCTTACAATTACTCTCACTATGACAAAATGAGGTATACACTTTCCAATCCAATCTCTTTCACATTAACTTTCAAATTACTTTACACTACATAGTTGAAAAAATATGTCTTTACTAATTATTCTCCCCTTCACTAACTCATTCAAACCTTTTTGGTATGCAAGTGGACACTAAAAAAATAAAACATATTCTCTAAACAAAATTTCCAACATCTCAATCCAATACAAGTTGAAATGGAAAAAGATAAGGCAATACATGGAAGGTGCGAGATTGGTTCCTCCTCAACATCAATTACATGTATGTATAACACTCCCTTGTCTACTCAAATTCTATATTACTTATAAATTCACTACAAACAACAGCTCACCCTCAATTACAATTCTCAATAGTGATGGAATCATCAAGCTATTTATGTAAAAGAAAATTGACCTTTGTTGATGTTGGATGTGTTTGCTTAACAGGGTCAGGCTTTGCTTCAAGAATAAGTATATTTTCAAAAATACTAACATGCAAATCAAGTTGGCTCCTCGAGACTCTACTGGAAATGTGACTGCTTATTATGTATGTATTTTAAATTACATTCTTACGCTAATCTGGTCATAGTTGCATGTGATTTAAAAACTCATACCTTGTACTCATTAATTTTTCCAACCTAAACTATCTTAGTTTTAGATGTGTAACATTGTAGTAAAAATCACATCAACTAGCTTCATGGAGAATCTGCTAGCACTATGACTACTTATTATGCATGTATTTGAAATTAGAGTCTTCAATTCATAGAGATAGATTTATCATTTCATTTCTTAGTTCTTCATGAATTGTATTGTAGTTTTCTTGTAAGGAATCAAACCATGATGAATTGGACTTTTACTTTATTTTGAATTGGTGGTAGAAGTGACAATATGTTCCTTAATGATGTTCCTTTTGCAGTTACAGTTATTTAAGTATCTACTTTTAATGTTGGTGCAGGTTATATATTAGACAGATCAATTCCTTGATAAGAACATAATTGGGGAATAGGTTATTCATTTAGTTTTTTATGTCTTCCTACCTCATTTTCTCTAATCCTATGCATTGGGCCTATATGCAACATTTCTTACAAATGCAAAAGACGTAAGATACATAACCACTGATTATATCATTTAGGGATTTTCTTGTCCCTAAGCAAGCACATAGGATGATTATTTAAGCCTAATTAAGGTTAATTTTTGTTTTCAAAATTTTTGCATGATGCCATTAATTTGTACATATCATTTAGAGTTAGTGTTCATGAAATATTGAAGCTCAAGTTATATCTCTCTTTCTCTCTCTCTCTATGTGTATGTGTATATATATATATTATAAGGCTATACAATTTTTCATGCATGAAGAATGGCATATGTCTTTCTAGCCATTTTGTTATTTGATTTTCATAGATAAGGAATTATGTAATAGATAGATGAAGAGATATCTATTCTAATTTTTCTAATAGAATACCCTATCACAAAAACCTTTTTCATTTGGAAAAAACTACACATATTTGTTTGGTTTGTCACTCATGTTCATGATGTTTAAAATTCCTCTCTCCTAATTGTGCTTTAGATTTATGATAACCACCCACCTTTGTTTATGTATTCCTTAAAGCAATCCTTCATTTATGTCTTCTAATTAAGTATTTATTTTGTATTTCATCAAGGATTCTTTCATTTCTATCTTTTGATTGCTTTCTTTTGTATTCCTTCAAGCAATCTTTCATTTCACTCTTTTGATCATATACTACATTATGATGTTTTTCACTTCCACATAAGTTCCAACATATACAACCAACTCACGTGCACATGGAAGAGAGAAAATTATATTTCAAACCCTTCTACAAAAATTAAGTTACATAAATAGTGAAGTCCAATTTATTCATTGTTAAAAAGATTATTAACTTTAAGTCTTTTTGGTTTTTGTACCCAAATTTTTGAATCATCTCAAATATAAATTATAATTTAAAATTTAATTGGTGTGACCATTGCACCTCCTCTAGTGCAACTACTAGTAATTAAAATCAAGATAAAGGAAAGATACATAAACTTCTCTATATTTATAAGAATTCTCGACTATTCTCTCTTACAATTTTTCATGCAATGAACATTAAACATAAGCAATGACAATCCCTCAAAACAAAAATAACCCATTCAACTTTAACTCTACGCTTCGGTAAACCCTCAAAATAGGTTTACAATTCCAATGAGGAAGGAAAATTGCCAAAAATGCCCCCATGGTGAAAATTTTGGTTTTTGGGGTTCGAACGAACCCCCTTATTAAATGATGGGTCCCACATATTTCTCATTTCCTGGAATAAAAAACAAAGGGAAACTTTGTGGAAAGGGGGGTTCAATCGAACCATAGTTTGAGTGAACCCAGGTTCAAGCAAACCTCCAAGGGGGATTCGCTTGAACTTGGGTTCATTTGAACCCCTCTTTTCCCCCTTTCTCCCCCTCTGGCACCAAAAATCTCCAAATTTTTTCCCTTTGAAGCTTGAGTTGAGGATGGAAATGGAGGAGAATTCATAGACCCAACTAGATGATGGTAGTCCTTGGAACGAGCTATCCAATGAATATAATTTTAATATGTTTTGGTTTTATTATGTATTTGTTTTTTTAGTTTGATTAAATATAGGTTTTTCACTGGAAATCAAGCTCTTTGTTCTGCACATGTGGAAAAATAGCATATTATCAAAATAAAATTTTGAAAAATATGTGGAGGCTAGATATTGGTGTCCTTGATCCAATTAAAAAAAAAAATGTTGTATACGGATCACCTATGTCTAAATTGTAATTGGTTTGACTTCAAAAATTTATTAAGGAAAAAATATTCAATAAAACACTATGAAACCAAATGAAAGTGCTAGACATCATAGTTACAAATCTAAATTTGGAAAAATTAGAATTTTATCCTTCATGGAAAAAATGTTATGTTGTATATGGTGAGCATCACTCCTTAAAAATGGTGTTTACTGAAAAAGACTAATTTTTTAAGGAGATTGAAAAAGAAGTGCAATTTGATTCCAACAATTTTGAAAAAAATATATTTAGAATCTATAAACAAAATTCCACAAATCACTAGTTTGCATCACCTTCAAATTCTTTACAGTTTAGCCGCTATAGGTGCCCGAAAGTGAAGATTTAGTTAGAAAAAATTAGTTCAATGTCCAATTTGGCAAAAAATTGTAAACCAGTATTGTGGGATCACCCACTTATAATTAATCATTTCTCCTTAGCCATTGTTACCACAATTTATTACCTAAATTTCCCTCAAGTATACAAAAATAAATGATAATGAAGAGGGAGTAGTACAAGTTTAGAAAAAAGGATGTCTTTTTTAGTTGATGTGAGTGATTCTTATCCAAACTAAAATAGAAACTAACAATTTACTCATTGTAATATTCGGTATGAGATAGGAATGGTGAAATATACTGGTACGTTGGAATTTGATGATCTATTTGATCATTTTCTACATTTTGCAATTGACTTGCTATATTTTTATATTATATAACCATATATATGACACTTTAAATTATTATTAAACCCTAAAAATTTATTTTATATATATATATATAGTATTTATTATAAAAATATAAATTAGTTTAAAATCTAATGTAATATAATTCTTTCTAATTTTTAAAATATTTAAAATTTTGATTTATTTTTAATATAAATTTAGAAACTTCTTGTAAGAGTAAGTTGATATATTTTTTAAATAGAATAGAATTGTTTTTTAACTTTTAACAAATTTTTAACAAAATTTATTTATAATATGAATATAAAAAATATAATTTTTTTTTGTAAGAGTAAATATAAAATCTTTTCAAAATAGAATATAATTATTTTTTAACTTTTAACAAGATTTATTTTTAATATGAATTTAAAAACCTCTTAGTAAATTTATATTTTTTAGATTTATTACTAATTATTACTGTTTTCTAATTTTACATTATTTTACTAATATATATAAGATATCCATATGATTAATAACATAATAAGAATTTTCATTTTTCAGATAGAATTTATGTGTTTTCCACGTGGTGAGCATTTGTATGAATTCCTCTATAATTTTTTTTTGGCTTTTATAAATGAATTTTTATTTTTATTTATGATGACTGTTTTTATTTAGGAAGCTACAACCATGCAATTGGGGTTTTTGAGTACATGTTAAACGAAGTTGCTACAAGATGCTACGTTTCATGAATGAAAACAAAGAAAAAACTAGAAGTAAAAGGACTAGTGTGAGAGAGATAAAGATGGTAGATTATAAGAACAGGCCATCACTATTTGGGAAACAATTCATTGATTAAATAGATAAATGCCAAATTATCTTTATGTATATGTCAATATGCAATATTCCACCATATTACAATAACATTTAAACAAAATATAATATTATTAATGCTTTCCTTACATTAATTTTTTTTTCAAAAAATAAAATAAAGTTCTATTAATATAGAAGATTTTCTATTAAAAAATCATTTTTGACAATTTATAATTTACATAAAACTTCAAATAAAAGATATTTAAATGATCCAATCATCACAAAATTTTATAGGACGTGCAGGGTGGCTGTCAAATTCCAGGCCTTCTGGTATGTGCCTTATACTGATTGCAAATCTACCATTCACCAGGACAAATTTTCCAAATTTGCATTAGACAGTTAGAAACCATGACCCAACAGGACTTATTAGTACTAACTTCTAGTAGTTGTTTCACATCCTTTGCCATTTATTCTTGGACTGTACTTATCGTTGGTTCTCCACTTCTTTCAATTGACATACTATTTAAATTATCTATTTTTATTTTTTATTCTTACCTTCTCCATGTTGCTTGTTCGTAAGCGTATGCCGTTTAACCGCAACTGTCCACGTGAAGCAACTATAAGAGGGAGTCATCGTGGATAGAAAATAAAGAACATACAAGAAACTAGTCTGGAAGCGAAAATAATGGAGGGAGAATTTATGTGTGGAGTTGAAGGAAAAGGAGAAGGAGAGGGAGAGCAGTGGAGTCTTGACGAGTTGCCTCGGCATATAATGAAATGTATATTTGCAAAGCTTCCATTACAATCAATCTCCCGCTCTCGCCTTGTTTCCAAAGAGTGGAATTCTATTTTGTCCTCGCGCACTTTTGTGTCCTCATTGCCCAAATACAATCCGTGGCTACTTCTCTGCGGTGAAGACTATTGTATGGCCTACTGCTTTTCCACTCAAAAATGGAAGACCATCTCTCTCTCCTTCTTCCCAACTCCCGCTTTTCTACTTGAAGACAAGTTTTCCAGTGCAGAGCTGGGGCTGCTTTTACTTGAAACCCTAAAGTTTTATTATGTTTGCAATCCGCTTATAAAAGCTTATGCAGAGATAGAAATTGATGTGAATGCGTCGGTAATCGGAATTGTACAAGGAGGAAGCGGTGATGAGCTCTATTTGACAGTTTCTCCTTCCGGATCTATCATCATTTTCATAATTCATGGAGGATTAAGTTTGAGTTCTCAGAGAAAACAGGGTTTAAAATATATAGATCTGAAATAGTTTCGTGCAATGGCGTTATTTTCTTTAAGGCGGAACGACCTACGACTATTGTGGGGTACAACATTCGAGATGCTTCCATTAAGCCTGTGAGAATAGCTGCATTACCCCGCATTCTTAAAAATTCTAGTTTGGAGATATTATTCAGGGGTGCATATGGGTTGTCCGTTCTACTGGTAGTAGAGTATTACGAAGTGTATTATAGGGATTTGGATCCGTTACGGGGAATACTTATTTTCGAGTTGTTTGAGGACGACAAAGATGAGTTGCTTTGGAAGTGGAGAGAATTTGCAAGGATGCCACCAAACTTTCTGCAGCCTCACTACTACTTTAGGTCAGGAAGTTATGGGCAATGTAGAATTGTGGGAGATTATTTGTGTTTTACCAGGTGTTATGGTAAATTTGTAGGAGTTGCATATAATCTAAAGGAAGGGTTTTGGGAATACCTTCCTCAATGTGCATATATATTTTGTTATAAGATTTTGCCATTTCAGCCTACACTGATGATGAAAGGGTGGCAGTAAGGTTTCTGCATCAGTTTTTATTAATTCTATATGATTTCTTTTTAGAGTGACATGTTTTTTTTAATTGAAAAGTAATGGATTATTGTAATAATAATAATAAAAGACATAGTTTAAAATAAGAATTTTAAAATAGTTTATTAATGGATTTGAATATAAATTGTTATTATTATGTCTATATAAAAGAAAATTTGAGATATACGTTTATTAAAATTATAGCAAAAATTCATTTAATAAAAATAAAATTATTAATATATTAAATAATATTAAACACATTTGTCTCAAAAATGTTTAGATACATACATAAACACATACGTTAGCATTGTTTAGTTCATTTTATTTGTAATATATTTGTTTTACTCTTAGATATTAGATATATCATTTATTTGCATCAATTTATTTTAATTTATTATATATATATATATATAGTCTTTATACATCTATCTATTGTTTAAATTTTGATTTGTGTTTGGTTTTCTATATTTTTTTAGTTTTGTTAATTACTGATTTATTTAAGATCTATATATTTACTCAACTCTTGTCTATCAAATTTTTAATTATAATTAATCAATTAAAAATCTAGACAAATAAAAAAAAAAAATCAACTTCAAATTAGCAAAGCAAAATTTACACATATATACCATTACACTTCACTCCTTATGACATTAGTAAATTAATTATCAAGTGAATAAAATAACTATAAAATAATTCTTTAATAAATAAACAATGTATTAAAAAAAAACTTTTTAAATAAACTTAAAATAAAATGAACAATATGAATAAAAAAATCAAAAATATAAATGAAATAAAATATTATAGGTATATTTAAGATCAAGATCTTTATACAAATATTTTTTAATTAAATAATTATATTCATTTTTAAATAAATAAAATATTACAATATAATCAAGAGATATTAATTATTTTAAATCTATTACATTTAAATATATGCATTTGATGTTTCTTGGACAATTCTCTTTTCTCTAAATGGAATTGTTTGTCTTAAAAAATTTTAAAGAAGTTAAATGAAATTGGTTACATTTTAATAGTCACAAAAAATTAGCCTTTATCTGATAAGAGGTGTGTAAGTTGTATGTTCTCTATAAAATCATATTTTGTAATATATTTAATAAAATATGTAAATGGTCTTGTTTTCCTTTAGATTTTTTCAAAATTAATCTATCCTTAATTACATTTGTGAGGAAGGTCGACACCCAAGGACCTCATAACAGTTTAATATTATTATATTATATTATTTATTTTTTAATGTATTTTTCTTATTCAATTATTATATTATACTAATTCTTTTATTATTATTATATTAATATTAGAATAGTGTATTATATTAATTTTATAATAATAATATTATTATTAAGGGGTGGTAATTCCCCACAAATAATTAATATTACTACTTTATTTATTTATTATTAGCAATCTGTGTTGCCATCCAAGCCCCACACCTATGTGTCAGATTCACAAAGCTTCATAGGTTTTAATACCCTTAGTGTTGGCTAGCAGATTTATTATGCAATAGTTTTTGTGATGCTTGGAATGCTTGGTATTAATTTTCATGCTTGAATTTTGAAACAATGCTCAAAAAACCTAATGTGAAGTATTCTCCTTGATGGGTTATTAGTTTCCTACATTTAGCTCTTGTGTGGAATGGTGCATTTGGTCCAGCTAAGTGATATGCTTGATATTACCATTATTTTTCATGTTTTATCCATTATTTTAAGAATTGCTTTAGATTGTAACATTATGAAGTGACTGGAATTTTCTACAACTATGGAAAGCACCATATTACTTACAGGTGATTGGAGTCAATTGTGAGATTCATACATAAAGTTGAGGTTCTATGCCTTATTCTAGGAATTGGGGCTACATAAAAGTAGCATATGAATAAATATAAATATTGTAAGTGATCACAATGTTAGTTGACACAACCTATGGACACAAAAAAATAACCCTTCTACTTGTTTTCATGTTTAGGCCCTCCTAGTGGACTTTGGCTTGATTTTGCCTAGATTTAATGTTGTAATGCAGTCAAAACATTCACATTAGGTCTTGGACCCTTGTGAATCATTAAGAATTATATGATGTCTTGTAAACATGTTGTGAAGTGTTGTAACCTAGTTTCACACTTTTCTTAGGACCCTTTCATTATAATTCACCTAAATAACCCATTTTTATCACTTACCAAGTCTTATTTCAAAGTGTAGCATAGAATTGTAACAAACTCTCATGCTTTTCTAGGCTTGTCATCAATAATTCAACCCTTTATTATGTTTAAATGGCCCCTTAATACACTTTTGAACCCTAGTTAAGTGTATTTTTAAGAATAGTCTTGTTAAATAACATTAAATACACTTTAATTCCTAACTCAAGTAGTAAAATTGCCTTGGTGGGACCAAGTCACCACCTAGGGTGACTTAGTCCCATTGGGCACAAAAATCAAAACTATTTTAATTTTTTGGTGGGATTTTATTCTCTTAACCTTGAGGTCAGCCTGTGATGTGTTATTTTTGGGAAATATTGTAAAATCAATTATAAATAAAGGGTTTTCCCCTCATTTTTCATCTCTTACAATCTTCTAATTTCCTAATTTATTTAGTGCATTTTCTTAATCATTCTCAAGAATTCTAAGCATTATCAAGAATCCATTCGAGCATCTGTTAAAAGGTGTAGGACAATTGAGAGGGGGGTTAATCAGTTGTCACAAAATTTAAACTTAAAATTTCAACACTTAATAATTCCACAATCACACTATTATGTTATTAAGTACGAGCATCAAACATAAATAGTAGAAAGTAAATCAACATAATGGACACCATATTTTTATGTGGAAAACCCAATGAGGGAAAAACCACGGTGAGGATTAACTCACAATATAAAGTAGTTTTAGAATTGAATATATAAGGCTCATTGCCAAGGGCTCACTACCCTGAAAGGACTCATTGTCTGGATGCAAAATATCACTGCTTACAAGGGAGGTTCACTACCTACAAAAGGATTCACAAAACAAAAATGGGCTTGACAACCAAAAATGAACTGAAAATAGTGCACCTAACAAGTGTTGATGCAGTTTCGATGATGCTCAATAAATTGTTTTGACATACTTCATCATTTTCACTCTTCTTCACTTTCACATTTAGTCAAACACGCCACACACAAAAACACCTTTTTTCATGAAAATTGTTCAACATATATGTATACTCAGTCTATTCACAAGCATCAATTAGGTTAGCCTAATTAGATGCAACTCCTTGCTTACTAGAAATAACAACTTGTTAGCTTCAAGTATTCACCAAAATTTTCTCAAATAGCAATTCAAACACTTAATACGCTTCATCATGTTGGCATAGACCTAAGATAGGTCACACATATATATGCATAACAAAATTAACTCATCATATCATGACTAATCCAAGAAGTCGGCCAGAAATAGACTTCATTGCAAAAAGAAACTGATAGAATAATGCCAATATGTCATATGAGCACTGAAGCACATGAAATTCTAAACAACCATGCCTTCAACAGCCATAAACCATTTCCCAAAACCACAAGTAGTAACTGTCAAATTTGGAGGATTGCAGACTAGAATACTAGATAGTGTGGCTCAAATACCGATTCAAATACCGAACCAAAATACCAGATTAGACATTGAATTAGACTTGTAACCACAACATGGTAACATCAATGATAACACAAAATTATAGAGATAATTATTCTTCTTCATTTTTCCAACAATCTCCCCCTTTGTCATTAATGGCAACATGTGCCAAAAAAGTTCAAAAAAAATATCCTCCAAAGTTTCCAACTTTCCAAATCTCCCCCCCTTTCACATCAATGGAAAAGGACAACCAAAAAGATGTAAACATGGTGACATCAAAATTGTAAAAGGTTTCTAATTCTTCCAAAATATTTCAACCATCCAAAACTTTCAAACATTCAACAATTCAATTTTTCTTCATCTTATTCAGATCCCTTTCTCTCTTTCCTTTCTTCTTGCCAACACAAACAAAACAATAAAAGTTGGACATTCAAGCTTCAAGTAAAAATGACACTCTTCACCTCAAACACTTTCTTGTATATTTCTTTGATATCTAGATATAACTTCTTCTTGTTGAATGTAGTTGAATCCATTCTTGAGCATATACTTTCCAACAAGGCCAACAGAGTAAAGGAAGGTGACCAGTATGAGTACTATCTTTCACAATCTTTCGCATCAATAAGTATTCTAGAAAGATGGTCTAATTAGACCTCAACAATCTCCTTAAGGATCCAAAATTTTTTTACCACACCATCTCTTTGTCTCTGCACAATAATTAACTTAGCTTGTAGTTCACTAACTCTTAGCCTTTGTTTCCCTTCTTTTTCTTCAAAGATATCAAAGTTCTTTCCGATATTGTTCACTTCAAATTCAATTACTTCAATCCTACTTCTGAAATCGTGTGTACCATAGTAGGCCACCAAAGATAGCATTTGTGGATATCTGATATTTCTTTGATGCATTTCTTCATTTCCATGATAAGTTTAGATAATCTCTACTTAGCTTTAGTACATCTCTTTTCAACCAAGGCTTCAAATTTGCATGCTTTCATACCTTCAAGTACCATTCTTTCTTCAACAATCTCAAATAAATTTTCTAGTAAGGAGTCAGAGATAATTGATACATCAATACCTTTTCGAAGTAGATACTCTACTAGTGTGCCATCAATATTGAGTCTATCAACATGAGAGGCTGCATTCCATATCTCACCAATCTTCTTCATCTTTCCTTTAATCAACATAGATTGGATGTCATCTAGATCAAAGGATTCATATCTAGGTAGAGATTATTTTTCTCTAATCTGAAAATACAATGATGTCTTCAGTTGTATCTTTTCTTTTCTTCGATTCTGGAGGGGAATCACTAATGACAACTTCTAATTTTCTTTTACTAGAGGATGCACTCACTTCAAAATGATTTAGTACTGGCATACGAGAGTATAGAGTTGTTCTTAAGGATGTGAAATATGATTTGCACACACATACATTATCTACCAATGCTTCCAAGTATCTATAGACTTGTTTCCCAATAGGAATGCTAGATTCCCACACAACATTTTCTTTTCCTGGTAGGGAGCTCAAAAAGTAAAAGACCAAGCACACAAGAAAAGATCCAAACCAAAAGGGATAACCCTCAACCATTAACATTCAGAAAATTTTATATAGATTTTCAAGTAATGGGCTACACAAACCAAACTTCATGTTTTCCTTAACCATCATATGTGCAATGTAAACAACATTAGCCGAAGTTAAGCCTTCACAATTTCTAAAATATATTTTGTAAGAAATAGTGTATGCAACATACCTTGTAGTCAAATCCGCAAGAGTGTTTATCAATAGAGCTCGAGGGTCTTTATTAATGCCAGTAAGTTCCTCCACATTTTGTATTTCACAAATTTTCTTTCTAGGTAGATCCCTAATACTGCATAAGCCACTAATTGCTTTGATCGCTTCCTTTGTAATTAGGTAGGGTTTTTCCAATACAATGCTACTATTCTTGAAATGATTCAACAAGAAAAAAATAATTTCGTTATAAGAAAACCATGGAAATTCTCCCCACAGATCCATACCTAGGGTTTTTATGTTCTATAATTCATTTTTCTTCATCCCTAGTTTCATTTCTTTCATCTTCCTATGATCAAATTCTTCCATTTCAACTCCTTTCAATTTCAAAGGAATGTCACCACTCGATCCTTGGTCCATTGTCAAGCTTAACTTGTTAATATTCAATTGAAACTTCTTCTCCCTTTCCTTCGCAAACACAATGATAATTCCTGATTACCCCACAATTTCTTTCAATTCCCTTCAGAATTGTTTCAAACTGCTCCAAGATTGTTTCAAGGCACTTTTCCAATCCTTCAAATTCTCAATTGATAAAAAATACTTACTTTACCTTATACCCCATCAATTTTCCCTAAAATGCATTAAATGTGGCAAACATCAAAAAGTTGCTAAAAACATTCTTCTCAATACATAAAACCCTAATTTGGTCTACAAATTATCATGTCAATATGTTTTCCTTTGGTTCCTTTTCCAAAACCTTTGAATACTCATTCTTCACATTCCATCCTTGTGCGAACCTCTGACATGCCATTTATCAGGGCTTTTTTATAATTTTTTTGATAATGCTCCCCCTAAGACCATGCTAGGTCTAATTTCCAAATAAATCATTTGTACTGGATGAGGGCATAGACACATCAATAGTTTCAAGTTCTTCTTCTTTCTTCTTTCATATCATATTCATCTCTTGCTTCAACTCCTCTTTTTCAATCTTCTTTATGGGATCATTCTTCTCTACTAGAGCATACTGATTTCCTTTCTTACTTCTGCAAACCTTTGAGATATGTCATGGTTTATCCCAATTAAAGTAGAAGACATTTTTTTTTATTAGTCTGACCTTCATTACTTCTCGATCTACATTGATTTTCCCTATGTCCATATTTGTTACAGGTATAGAAGTAGCCATTAAAGGATTGATTCATTCTGCCTCCATGAAATTTGTTCATCATTACCCAACTGATTATTCTCACCTGAGATATGCACTTAGTAGCTTTATGTCCAACCTTCTTACATCCAAAACATTGTCTGGTGAAGGGACCGAAAAATTGGTTTTTCCTGCTCCTACAATTTGTTGCCTTGTGACCATATTTATTACAAGAAAAACAAATACCATTGGAAGATGGATACCTTTATGCATTAGGTTGTCTCACAGGCAGTCTCCTTGCAAAATTTCATTTATGCTTCTCTTTTTCTTGAGTCTTTTGGGTATGTGTAGGATCATCACGGAAAAAGTAGGCCCTTTAGTGGCAAAAAATTCAAAAAAATAAGAGTTAGGCAACTTGACATAAAAAATTGAATAATTTATCCATATTATTTCAAAAATATGTAAGAATAGAATATGAAACAAATTGAATGTAGTTTCTAAACTACTAGGTCTGTTTAAAAAAAAAAAAAATCTATTTGGTGAAAATTTGAATTTTCAATGCAGTAGTACTTAAATTTTAGGGAAAAAATAAGAAGTAGGAGTCTATCTGACTACCCTAACCACAATAAAATAATAATTTTTTTTATAAGATTTTAGATATAAGTAGAGGAATCATGTCCTGGTGTGATGCATATTTTTGTGTGATTTTTTTCCAAGTAAATAATTAATCATGAATTTTTTATTACAACTTTTAAAAAATTATAAAAACTTGTATGTCTAACCACCTTAACTTGGTCGAAACTTCATGAAATTCAATTGTTCATTTTTTAATCCTATAGTATGTGAAGCATAGAATGTGATGCATGTTTTGGATTCAAAAAATGTAATAACGTTTGAAAGTTGTAGATGTTTTTAAATCAACCTATCAATCAAGACTTTAATCATAATTCAAATATAAAATGAATAATAATTACTTCTTAAATTCAAATTAAAGCATAATTTATATTGGTGGAAAGCTAAAAATATCCTTTAAAAACCCTTTTTGTTTCATCAATTTTGGGTAAGAAAAAAGTCATCAGCCACATACCCATCATATTGCCACTTTTTGGCCCATCATGATCCTACACATACCCATTTGATTATCCTTAGAACTTTCACCTGCATTATTTCCCAAGCCAGCTTTGTCTTTACTTGGTTTTCATCTAGCAAGTAGTTCTCCAAGATTTTCAAAGCTAGATCTAAAGTTATTCTCATAGAGTTTTACCTTTTCCATTTCTACTCTCAAGTTTACTACCTCCTATTCAAATTTAAAGCATTCAT
The DNA here is from genome assembly GCA_007258455.2 of Sequoia sempervirens. Lineage (NCBI taxonomy): Eukaryota > Viridiplantae > Streptophyta > Pinopsida > Cupressales > Cupressaceae > Sequoia > Sequoia sempervirens. The sequence goes on from VDFB02179234.1 coordinate 61,817,621, forward strand.
CAGATTTGTTCTACACCATTGTATTTAGACATTCTTCAATTATCTTCTTTTCTTCGATAATTACTTTCATTCCAATTATCTCTTGTTTCAACTGTTCACTCACTTCTTTATATCTTTCCTTGAATTTCTTTAATTTTTCTTTCAACTTTTGGACACATTCATTTGCTTCATCCAGATTCTCTTTCAAATCTTTTTTTTCTCTTTCCACTTTGTCAAGATCTTCAAGAGCATTCTGAAGCTCTCCTTTATCATTCATTTCTTCCATCTTTAGGATCTCCCTCAAGCGGTTAGGCTTTCTGGAGGAACTAGGCTCTGATACCAATTTTTAAAAGGCGTTGGACAATTGAGGGGGAGCATGAATCAGTTGTCACAAATTTCAAACTTAAAACTTCAACACTTAATAATTCCACAACCAAACTATTTTGTTATTAAGTTTGAGCATGAAACACAAATAACAAAAATTAAATCAACACAGTGAACACCAAAATTTTACATGGAAAACCCAATGAGGGAAAAACCATGGTGAGGATTAGCTCACAATATAAAGTAGTTTTAGAATTGAATATATAAGGCTCACTACCAAGGACTCACTGCCCTGAAAGGACTCACTATCCAGATACAAAATCTCATGACTTGCAAGGGAGGCTCACTACCTACAAAAGGATTCAGAAAACAAAATTGCGCTTGACAGCCAAAAATGAACTAAAAATAGTGCACCTAACAAGTGCTGATGTAGTTCCAATGATGCTCAATAGACTTACTTGACACACTTCATCATTTTTGCTCTTCTCCACTTTCGCATTTACTTAGACACACCACACACACACACACTTTTTTCATGAAAAATGTTCAACATATATATATATAGTCTATCTGCAAGCATCAATTAAGTTAGCCTAATTAGATGCAACTCCATGCTTACCAAAAATACCAACCTGTCAACTTCAAGTATTCACCAAAATCTTCTCAAATAGAAATTTAAATGTTTAATACACTTCATCATGTTGGCATAGGCCTAAGATAGGTTACACATATATCCACATAACAAAATTAACTCAACATATCACAACTTTAATCCAAGAAGTTGGCCAGAAATAGACTTCATTGCAAAAAGTAATCAACAAAATAATGCCAATACACCATATGAGCACCAAAGCACACAAAATTTTGAATAACCATACCTTTAACAATCATAAATCATTTCCCAAAACCACAAGTAATAACTGTCAATTGTGGAGGATTACGGACTAGAATAGCATATAGTGCAACTCGAATATCTATGTAGATACCAGACCAAAATACTAGATCAAACACTAACTTAGACTTGTAACCACAAGATTGTGACACCAATGACAACACAAAACTGTAGAGAATTATTCTTCTTCATTTTTCCAATAACATCTACTTGCATATCTTTAGATTTTTACATCAAAGGTTTTGTGAGTCGTAGCATTGCATGTTCATTCATCATTCTCTTTTTCTTTCATTTCATTTTCAAGGGTTTGATTACCAAATTGGGGTTTGACCAAGGCAAACCCCTATTCTCTAACCCTTAACCATTTTCCCCCTCTTTGCATGTGCATTTTATAGGTCTTATATGCAGATTTGTGAAAGAGGAGAGTGTTAAAAAGGTGTTGTCAACTCATCAAATTCATTTGAGTCAACAAAGCCCTAATTGAAGCTTGGAGACCCTTTTCAACCCAATTTCTACAGTTTTAGAATCAAACACCTATCAGGAAGGGAAGTGCAAGAAAGCATTAGGGAGCCAAAATCTTTGTCCACATTTTGGGGAACCCACCTTTAGAACATTTTACTTTTGATTTCAAGTGCATTTACATCCTAGGAATAACTTGGATTAACATTACATTAGGTTTTGCATTGTTTTAAATCCTAGGGTTTTAAAAATTGTATTCGTGAAAATATCATATAGCTTACATTTTCACATTACATTTCATTAAAAATTCCAAACATTCTACATATTCATACTATATCTGCATCTAAAAACCTAAAAAACCTAAAATCCAATTTAAAAATTTTGAAATATCTCAAGAAAATCACTAATAGGACTAATTCGCCACAATGCGTGACTTAGTCCTCCTACACATTTTGCATAGTAATTTCTATCATTTTTAGAGAATTTTCTGCATTTTGTTTTATGTTATTGCATCTCTGTTATAGTTTCCAAAATTGTAGTTATCAACATTTTATTGCTCTTTGTTTACATTGCATTTGCATTCACCCACATTTAGAAACCTTTGTATGAGTGTTTGGTGTCCTATTACTAATACCTTAGTGAAAAGAAGTTCAATACTCATGTTATCCCATGATAATACACTCGTTGTGGATCTTGAGCTATCTAAATCTTCCACTCCTAGTATTGCAACTAGTACACTAGGCATGGATCCTACCTTTAGCAACTCTTTGCCTTCCAATAACATGCAAATTGACACACAAAATGATCACATTTTGCAAGAAAAAATCATTAACATTCATGAGTACTTAACACATCTCCAACATCAAGTGTGTCTTGAAAACATTTCAACCATTGTGATTCCTACTAGATAGAGAACATTCATCGCATGCTTGAATTTGATGAAGGCCTGGACGTTATGAAACAAATTGTTGAGATATACCACATACATGTTCCTTCTACCTCCAGTACATCTCAACCAGCAAACAATGTGGTTAGTCAAGGAGGACCTCGCACTCCTTCAATAGTAGCATCTATACCCACCTATACCACTCCTCAAGTCACAACAAGAATGCAACAGGTTAGCAATGTGATTCCTTCCTCAATTATTCTTGCTAGCATTCCTAATTCTTATGTGGCATCACATGTTCTATCCTCTTCCACAATACCATCTCTAAGCATTCCATTCACTTTCCCTACCACTACATACACTCCATCACCACTTTCCCTTCCACCCCATACCACTTACACTAACCCTCTCATAACACAACTTTTCCAAACCATCTACTCCATGCAAAACAAATATGCACTATAAACCAAAACAAGAATGGACCACCCACCTATTATGTTTGTAGCAGCCCACCATCTTTGGAAATATTACAAACACTAATTCCATAAGGAATAGAGATGCCTAGATTTGAGAAATATGGAGGGAAGGGAGATCCTTCTAACCATGTTAATGCGTGCACCACTTTATGTAGTGAATTTGTCCTTGATGATAAATTGTTAGCAAAACTGTTTCCTAGGACTTTAAAGGATATTTCCTTGGAATGGTTTTCTTCTTTACCGAACAATTTAATTCATTCATTTAATGAACTTTTTGATGCATTTATAAATCATTTCCACGTGCATATGACTCCAAAGAAGACCTTGGCTGATTTGATGAGATGCAAACAACATGAAGAAGAAAACTTTATTGTCAAATCAATGTCAAGATTCCTGATCATCCACATCTTCAAAAGATGTTTATAGAAAACTTGCAAACTAAACTTCAGAAAAAACTCACAATGATGAAATTTCCTTCCTTTATGCACTTGTTTACCACCCTTTACGATTATCAAAATTCAATTAGTAGTCATGATTCCAAGTCCACTTCTAGCCAAGTTGTGAAGTTTGAACATGCCAATCCAAATAATTCACAACCATTTAGAAAGTAAAAAAAAGGGTTTTTATAGTTTAATACCCCTCAACAACCAACTCAAACCGTCAACAACCAAGTAGCAATTGTTAAAGTTGTGATACCTTATAGTTATGGAGATCTGAAAAGACAGTTTACACCTTTACTAGACACTCTTCATAACACAATGTCCCAACTTTTACAACAACAAACGATTACCTTACTTGTCGTTAAGCCACCCAATCCCACTAAGCCTTTATCTCCAAACTTTAAATCCAATGCTTACTGCCATTATCATTATAGACATGCAAAATTGACATCATGCATTCCTCATATTTTCATATTCGCCCATCAATTAAATAAATCAAGTTTATTTGATTAATCTCCTAAATTCATCCATTTAAATTCATCTTTATTTGATTTAACACTAACATCATCCTCTTTTATTAAATAAATCAAATCTTTATTTAATTAAATCTAAAATCATTTTCTTCTCATTTTGATTTATTTTAATCCTACAATCTAAGTCAAAAGTCAAAATCACCTAATATCCTATTAAATTAATCAAGTCCTAATTAATTTAATCCTAATCACCTGAATCCTCTAGATTTTGCAACTTACACCAATAAATCATTTCTTTGATCTAATAATTCCCTAATTACTTTCAAAATGGCATCAAAAGGGAATATTCCTCCAAGTTTGAAAATCCCTCCAAATGTCTTGTCCTCCAACATGGCATCACCTCCTCTCACATTGTCTCTTACATGTCTCCCACTTGGCATTTAAGACTCTTCCTTCTCCCTCCAAAAAGCCATCTTTTCAATTTCAAATCTCCCTCTCTTTGGCACATTGATAAAAATATGCACAACCTTCATCCTCTCACATCTTAACAAGTGGAATCTTTTCATTGGCTTATATGTTTTGTCCCACATCCTCCATATTTTTCAATCTTCCATCCTTCTTGGTTATAAATAGAGGTCTCCTCTACTATATTACTGCACAACTCCACAACTTGATCCATAATCTTAGTCATTTGAATCTTTTTCATCATATCATCTAGGAGCTTATCAAGGATTTGGAAATGGCTTCTTTCCACGTCAAAAAGGCACCAATCCACTATGAGATAGGGTTTGATTATGTTTTTTTGTATGCTTTCAATTAGTTTATTTGATCTTTTGTTGTCTTGATTGCATTATGAAGCATGTTGAGGTATTTCATAGGGATGTTATGTTTGATTTACTTTAAATAACTAGTCATGCTAATGTGTGTGTGAAAGTTTAAGTATATGCAAACTTTACCATCCACATAATGGTGTTAGGAGGGCATTTATGCTAATATCTTGGCTTCATTTGCTTGGTTTTTGATATTTATTGTAGTTGTATTTTGACAATGTCACTTTCTTATACAAGGAAGCTCATACATTTTTTTTTATCGAATAGCTATGATTTGATGATATATATTGTTTTGTCTTAAAATTGGTTTAAACTCTGCTCTGGTTTGGAAATTGATTGTTGCTTAATGTCAAGCTCAGAGTTTAATTTTTGATGATTCCATAAATCTTGATATTGTTCATCAATAGCATGTTTAATAATGCTTTGCATGTAGATTCTCCCTGAATCCGCTTGCATCATCTTATCACAAAGAGTTTAAGTTTATTGTAATTTTTTCAGAGTTTCTTGATTTTGTCCTCAATATTCAAGATCACACGTTTGCTAAATGGTATACTGTTTTATCTTTGAAGCCATCTTTTTAACTTTAATATTTGACATAAGATCATCAATCTCCTTTTCCATATTCCTTAGCCTCTCAAGCTCCCAAGAGAAATCATCCTCAAATCTCTAACATTCCAGAAGCCCATCCAGTCGACTTCAAAATCTACCTTGTATGTACCTGATGGAACCAAAGATTTAGGCCCTCACTATAATTGGAACATCATAAGGGCCTAACCTCCAACCATTTCGTTTTATTAATTTCAAGTTGCATTACTGTGGTGTATATTGCAATGCAAACCCTTTCATATTAATGCAATAGTTTTTAATCATCCATTCCTTTTACTATTGGTTTTGGGGAAATTTTGTAGTTGAAGTAAATGTCACTTTCCAAAATGTTTAAAACCTTTTCATCAAAACCATTCAGCTCGTGTCCTGTAATCATCGCGCCCTCTCTATGCTTATGTTTTGACATTATATGAGAACATATCATTATTTGCACTACCCAATTAATAGGTGGTGTATTTATTAGGAAGCCCATTCAAATTTGTTGGTTGGTGTTCAAAAAGTAAGTCAACCCACATAAAGATCAGAGCATTAATTTGAAAGTTTTTGATAGTTGTTTAGTCGCTGGTTATTTTGATAGAAGTTCATTAAAGACAAATTATTTAATGCTTACCTTGGTGCCCATCATGTATTTGCATTGATATGATCTTTTTTTATTTACATCATTTGTCTATTTGCATCTCAATTATACATGCAGGGTAGTGGTTTTTTTTTTACACTGTAAAAAAAGACTACTATTTGAAATTTGATATTATATCCATATGCATATTTGTTTGGGGAACATAGTATTTAAATTTTCAATCCTACGAACTAATAGTGGAAAGCTAGAGATGTAGAAAGCCTGAACTCCCGATTGGATTTAAAGAGGCTCAAGAAATTGTGGTACCGTAAAATGCATTAAAAGATCTTTAGAACGTACAAAACCTTACAACACATTGTTACTCATCCCTCTGTAATGAGTTCCTTGGATTTATTCCTTACCTTCACAAGTAATATCTTATTTAAAAAATTTATTACTCTTTGGAAAAATATGTTCTAGGTAACAAATGTGTTACTTGTCTTAAGATGTTGGTTTCTTCAAATGTGTTACTTTTGTTAAGATGTTGGTTTCTTCATGTTCATAACATGTGGTTAACTTTTATATCCAAAAATATTTGATTATTGGATACCACATCCATGCCATCTGGACCTTCAAATCCAATGGTCATAATAATGCTTGAATGAAACCAAATGGAAATAAACAAAAAGAAAGAAGTAATAATGCCTTCATTCTGAAGTTTGGCAAGACTCCAACCATCGCATTCAATCTTTTGGCATGTCATATCAAATAGTTTCATTCCTTGCTGAGGCATCATTTCAAACAACCTTTTAATAACTCAAAGGCGTCATGATTTTCTAATTGAAATTTAATGTTGAGAGTTGTTGGCATCTTTTTGTGGCATTTAGATTAGTATTTCTTTCATGCATTAGATTGGCCTTTGCCAAAGACATCATGTCAAATAGTTTAGTAGCTTATTGAGGCATCATGTCAAACACTAATGCCTTCACAGATTATGGTTGCACTCACCCACAATATCTTCATCAATGGCTACTAATTGAATTACCCAATGCAAGAGCAGCATGACATAGAAGCTTGTGAGTTGTATTGAACCATAAAGTACACTTCAATTTAATGAAGTGTTTGTCTCTTCATTTTTTTGGTGCTTCCTTCTATATATTCTAGTGTAGCATGTCTTGACTATTTCACTGTATTTTAAATCATAACACTATTTGTTGGCTTGTGGTTAACGAGAGTTGTGTAGGAAATTTCCAATCAATCAATCACATTTCTACAAATTTTACTTGAATTTCTACAAATTTTACTTGATGGGTAGTTTTTGATCTAGCCTACCATTCAAATCCAATGCTTACATTAATACTTGCATTTTTGATCTAGCCTACCATTCAAATCCAATGCTTACATTAATACTTGCATTGTTGATCTAGCCTACCATAAATTTTTAATTATAAAAAGGGGTAATCGATAACCTTTTTTTGTACAAAGAATTCTTAATTTGCACCAGTGGATAACGGTGCATAGAGGACCAAACTCTAACTGCTACTATCATTTCTAAGTCTGCATCTGCTGGCAGGCAATCAAAAACTCTCTTTTTCTTCAATTAATATTTTTTGAACAAGGTACATTGTAAGGAGGAAGAATAATGGTGAAGTAGCTTTGGGATGTGCGACAAGTCTAGTACTAGTGTTCATCATTTTTTCATGCATAGGTAGATGTATGATAGTCAATGGTAATGTGAATGAATTGAATTTTGAATATGATCATTTTTAGCAAAAGCAAGCAAGATTGTAGTTGAAAAAAAAATGGGGCATAGAAACTTGAAATTCACAAAGCATTTTTAAATGCTTGAGGCATCCATTTCCTACTTTCATTTTCTATTTTATAAAAAATCACATCCAATTTGAATTTAAAATAAACCATTGATTGATTTTTTTTCAAATTTGGGCTAAAACTGAACATTAGAAACTCACTAAGCTTTTCGATTTGGTCTAAAGTTTGATAAAAAAATCTCAAACTTTGTCTTGGTGCTTTAAAAAGAACTCAATTTTTCCTTTTGAAATTAAAATGAACATGTGCATTTGGTGTTTTTTAATCTTTTTCACAAAGTAATATCATTTAAAAAGGAGTATGTGCTTCTCTTGCGCTTCACAACAATCTTGAGAATCAAAAGTCTTTTTGTGATATTAAGTTGTCAAAAAGATTTCCTCCACATTTCAATTTGGGTTTAAAATTGAACAAATCTTGCGAGTGTGAGTGGAACATATCATGTGTGTTCTCTCTTTGTTTCTCAACAGAGATCAATTAAACTACGAATGTGTTTGCTCACTTTTTTGTTATCTTAGAGGGCCTTCCTTGTGGGAAAAAGTAATCACCCAAGGGAATGGCCCAACTGAGAACACGCTAAAGCCAAGCAACATCCACCCAGGATATAAGTGTGGATATTGGAACAAAGGCCAATATCATGAGGATTATTCAAATGAGAAGGGAAACAATGGTCTCTTGCCACATGGATGGTCCCCCATGAATAGAATGTCTACATTAAAACCCTTGTTTAGAAAGGCCAAAATCCCTATCTATTTTTTGATGCAAGAACAGTCATTCTGAAGTCGTCCCACACTTTTATGGATTTTAGTATAAATAGAAAGTATGCCATGGGAGATTCATGGGTACTAATGCTTGGCTGACCTAAGAAGTGAGTGCACTATAAGGGGGAGCTTGTGTGGTCAAGCATCTAACCATTCGCTAAAAGTAGGCATAGTTGGACTTTTCCTAGTGGGGACTCAACAAATATTGTCTCAAATATCCATAGGGTTGTGATTGTTCTTGAAATAAAAACACATTGCTTGATCGAAAAACAATGGAAAACAAACATTCAACATGAGCATCAAATATCAAACCCTTTAGGAGAAGCAAATATCCTTGAATAAATTGACATGCTATTGCTTTCCCTTGGGATTCTCATCCTTAGAGGCTTCTAAGCATTTGGATTTCATCTCAATTTTCTCCTACTAAAGTTGACAATTAGGTAACCTTTGTTTTGATTTCCACATAATGCACTTTGTGGGATGAAAGAAAACTAGGACATTGCACATCTAGTTTTAAAAGCTAATCAAGAGTGTGTTTATGATAAAAAGAACTCATTAAGAAAAGTTAAGAAACAATTGGACCCCACACATGTGATTGGTATCATTTGTTCATATGGTTTTCATGCAAACATTGGTCTTTTGGTTTAAACCAATCTTAAGGAAAAGCATGTTCTTCAATATCTTGGTCTTGTAAACAAGGTTCTCCTTAGGTTTATTTAGGATCAAAATCAAACATTTCATACATCTCAAACATTTATCATCTCATCCCACAAACAACTTTAGAGCTTTGGAAACATCATCATCTAGAATTGGGTAAATCCTTATACTAAATGAAATTTATTTTTTTAGTTAGGTGTGTGTTGATGAATCCTTCCTCACACACTTAGTTAAATTATCACCCTTTTGAACAAGTTCATCCTAAGATCACATCTAACATCTTAGGGTTTACAAATTAACTATCCAATCAAACCAATCAAAATCAAACCTTGAGTCTAGCATTGATCCAGAGTTCCTAAAATTTCAACACCCATATCATTCCCCCCTTTCATCCTTCATCTCATCACTGGTCTTGAACACCTTAGAGGTTCATTTTTGCAACAAGGTCAAAAAATAAGAAGAACATGTAATATAAACTTGATCCATACATCATGAGTAATCCAAGTGAGATGAACTTTCAAAGCCTTACAATGCCAATTGATTGTCAACACTCACATTTATACAATCTATACATGGGATCATTGTCTCCTACAAACCTCAATGGTACAACAAATGTGAGCATGCCTAGTCAAAATTTTGGAACACCTTTCCTAATGATAGATTTAAATCAAAGACCAAACCTACAAATCTATCAACCAAACAATCAAGGCATGAGTCTTCAAATGAACAACATTATCCCACCAAATCCATACATTCCAAACGTGAATATACCAAGTACAAGCTTACCAAACATGAACATTTCAAATCCACACTTGGAAAAATTTGTGATAGATATGTTTGCAAATCATACAAATGATGTTCAAAGTCCAAACAAAAAGATAACGACTCCATGTATTGATCCAAGTCAAGGTAATGCCATGCAAAATCAAAGTTACCTAAATCTAGGCAATTTGTTTTCCAACCACAACAATGTTCAATTTCAACCTATAATGCCAGATCTAAGTGTCATCCCAAATCAGAACATTGTCCAGAATTGATTTTTCCATGATTCCATACAAACACCACAAGTGTACATTCCAAATCCACTTGAACAAAAGACAAATCAACTATATCAGGGGTGTCAAGATCAAAATCAAGATCAAATTGCTTCACTTGCAAAACTAATTGAAATATTAAGCCAAGAGACATCTTCACTCCAAAATCAATACACTCTACCATTGGTTGAACCATGTCATCAAAGCATTGTTTTTTGTCAACAACCACATCAAGAAAAATATCTTCAATGTCACGAAGTTGGATATCATGATCAACAACATCAAAAACAAACCCAATCCCCACATCTCGAAGATCAATCACCACATCTCAAAGATCAATCACCACATCTCCAAAATCAATCACTACAAGGTCCATTTAAAACTTGTACAAGTCTTACAGGGTAACAAATGACAATACACACCACTTGGGAAACCAATCAAATCGATCATGCAATAGTTGGTGCAGGAAAATCTCATTAAAATACCCATCTATGAGAAATATCAAGAACCCCTGGTAAAACCACCTTGGTATGATGAGAAGCACCTTTGTGATTTTCACAAAATAAAGGGACACACAACATCAAATTGCATTCGACTTAGAAATCTCATCCAAGACCTTACTGATCAAAAAATAATAGCTATTGGGCACAAAGATGAAGATTCAACGACTAGTGATAGTATTGACAATCTCCCCACCACAATTGTTGAAAACAATGGTCAAGATCTATCCATCAATGAACACCTTGAAGATGTTTCCACCTCATCTAAAGATCAAATCAACATATATCAATAGTCACTTTTTAATCATGATCAAAATCGACCAACAATACCTAGCAACAATGATACAATTCAAGAAATGTCAACATCGCTTAACCCTATGGTTGAAGACATTAACAATCTCTCCATCACAATTGTTGAAAGCAATGTTCAAGATCTCTCCATTAATGAGCACATTGAAGATGTTTCTACCTCATTTGATGACCAACTCACCATACGTCAAGAGCCACATTTTAGTGATCTATTTCAAGGAGTGTTAGAGTTATTTGATCCTATTGAAATAATCCACGACCTATCAACAAATTATCATGATGAAAATGTCTCTACATCACCTAATGAGTTAGAGAACATATCTCAAGAATTTATTCCAAAGCATGATCAACATCTTTCACTAAGGTCTAGCAATGGTCCTTTCCAAGACATATTGACACCCCTTGACCTCATCATTACAGATACTGAAGGGATCCTCAACTCAACATTTGACCTAAGTCCACCTAGAGATCAAGAGGATATTGAGCCACTACCCATGCCTAATGATGATGCCTAAGAACCTTTTGTAAGCAATCCATCCTGTGAAATTGACCCATGCCAAGAACTTGATCCAAAGCATGTCAAAAGAAATCCCAAAATTAATCAAGATCATGAATTCGTATCTCCAAGATACTACAATGATCTAATGGATACTCTCCTATCTATACAAGATGATCATATCCACATAGCACTTACTCCTCATCTACCCATGGGATGCTTTCTATGGATGGACATGTAGATGATCTTCATTCAGAACAGGATTCCTTTACTCCTAATATTATTACACAAAAAGAGTAGGTTATTGATTCCTACAATCAAATAGAGTTGTCAACATTAGGATTTAAAGATATATCCAAAATTCAAATTAAGGACATCATGTATGAAGATATCCAACATTATCCACTCAAGGAAATAGGTCAGATAGAATAGGATATTCCAAAGTTAGCAGAGAACAAATAACATCATCTGCAGTGGTTATCTATCAAAGAACGCTTACTGAACAAGACATCTCAAAATAGGTAGAATCAAAGAACAAAGGTGCTACTACCACCATACTGGGGGAAACTATGTCTCAAGAAAACATCAACATAGGGAGCATGAAGAGTCCTTATGAAGAAACCGATGCCAATACTACAACTAGCCACATCATGAATCTTCATCCACCCATCATCACATCCATGAATTGGGACTAACGTCAAAAGAAAGATTTGAATCAAAGCATGAAGAATGTCATCAAAGCACAAGAAGCTAAGAAGCATATCAGAAAAATAAAATGCAAATGGATACCAAAGAATACAAAGAAAGATTATCCCTATCAAACTCCATTAGTCAAAGAAACTATGGGGAAAAATAAAAGAGGGAAAATTATCCATCAAAGATGTCCACAAGGGAAAAATGAGGCTTCTCAAGCGACGTACAAAGTGTATCCAGCAGTTGGTCCTAATTCCATGCACAGTTTCGTATCCACCCATCATTGCTCATCTTCCCAAGTTTGGAGAGTCAAAGGTTCCAAACTGTCAATCAATTCATCTTTTATTCCTAAACACACAACTCCATCAACACATCCACACATGATATCCAATTCTAAAATTGACCATGTATTGGAAACAACCCTTTATCATAAGGATTCAACAGACATTTTATTGCGATGTGTGCACAAAAACAATGTTAACCCTAGTATCAACAAAGTAGATCAACAAATCCCAAAAGTTGCATTCAAGTGTGCACGTATCTTGGCAAAGCAACTTCTTCAAGAAGGATATCAATGGAACATTATGACAAGAGCATCTATATCAACACCACAAGATGATTTAGCATGAGCTTAAGATCTTTTAGAAAAACATGAAAATCCAAAAAAATCAGAAAAAGGATTGAAAACAGTAAAGAAAAAAATCATCTTCTAGTGAAAACCACTTCGGTGGTGCTTTGGGCAGGTACCATGATGAAAACTTAGAAAATAGGTGTCATGTGTAGAATCAAGCATCTATGTGCACCAATTCAGGTGGAAGCATCTCATCCCATCCATAATAATTCCAACATTCCATCCATCTTAGCCATAATAAATACATTCATCCATGAACCATTTATCCAATCCATTGCCATCCATAGTCCAAGTTATCTTGATCTTGAAAAAAATTGGTGCACACTTTGCACTTGTTTATGGTAAACATCCTGACATGGGTCATTTTTTTTATCCTATCATACCCAATATTATCTGAGCCATGAAGCCTTATCCAATAAAGCATTCCTCTATTTGAAGACCTTATCTTATCACAAGATAATCCATATCCATCTATCCACACACCTATCCAAGCATCCACCCATGACATTCCATACATTGCTAGACACTGGGGGTAGATATTTACATCTTACTTTGGGAATAAATCTTGATTTATATCCTCAAAATTATGTGGTGAGCCAAGCATTGACAAACATATAATCAAATTGGTCAAGCATTTGTGAGCCAAAATCCAAATCACTAGCCCATGGCACAGTTTGATGAGAAGATGTTCCTTATCAAGCCTTATCTTTCATCAAACATCAATCCAAACAATCACTATCAATCGCATCTAATTTACCATTCAAAACAAGTTTGTTCTAAAACCAAGCTTCAAAAATCTTGATCAATCAAATCCAATCAATCCATCATCATCTTGGGATATCCATCCTAATCCTTGTGTTGCTTAAACACTATCCTTGCATTGGTGTGTATCCTCAACAATGTTATCATCATCAATCCACCAACCTTAGCTTGGTTTTCAACAAAATCCCAAACAGAGCACTGATATCATCACATGTGTCCATATCTAAAATGTCAAAATTATGTGGAAAATCTAAAAACATTTAGAAAACTAGAAAATCCAAAAACATTAAAAAACTAAGAAAATCCAAAAACATCCAAAATCATATCAAAATCCAAAAACACTCATAAGATTCAAAAAAAATGTCAAAAACATGCTATCTGAACTACATCGTCTCTGAGCTTAAATGTAGGAAAGGCTAATCTTTGATCAGCCCTCAAGACACAAAATCCAAAAACATTCATAAAATCTCAAAAAACACCAAAACATTCAATAAACATCAAAATCCAAAAAAAATCATAAAATCTCATAAAATCCAAAAACATTTGAAAATATAAAATCCAAAAATAGCTTCAAAACATTTCAAAAAATAAAAAACATCCAAAGATTTGAAAAAATCCATTTCTCTCATCTCGCTTTCACCCGCAATAAACATCACTCATAATAAATCATCATCACCTTCATCCTTTGGAAATACAAAAAGAAACAAGTACAACAATCAACAAAAGAAAACTTCAAACACAAAATCAAAATTGAAACAACAAACTTTTAAATACAAAATCAAAGTCTTGATCATTCGCAAACATGTCAATCAACCTCATATCAATTGCCTTTTTGAACAACCTATCAACTTGCCACCATCCACTAACATGTCTTGGGATGTATCCTTCCTAAAATGGGCATTATCTATTAGCAAAACACTTTGGATAAACAAAATGACTTGCCACCATCCACTAACATGTCCTAGGATGCATCCTTCCTACAATGGGCATTATCTTTGGTAGAACACTTTGGATAAACAAAATGACATTCTGCCATCCACTAACATGTCCTAGGATGTATCCTTCCTACAATGGGTATTATCTATTGGCAATCGTTTCGGTTCTTATCCTAAACAAAACAAATCCCTTTGGCTAAAGGTATGAAGAACATTAAATTGTTTGTGTGCTTGATCTTTTCTTTTTGATTTATTTTATTGTGCTCATTCCAATGACCTCTCGATGATGTCTAATCAAAGGATTTAGAGAGAAAGGAATGGGGCATCAATCATTGTCTTTTTTTCTGTTGTGCTTGTTGGACGTTCTTGTAATATAACTTGGTGAATACTTGCTTTGTTAGGTACATCCTAGCAAGGTTTCCATATGGTAGGTTTGAACAAGAATACTCCTATCTGTTTGTTGAGTCAAAGACCATCGCACTAGGTACAACACCATCCTAGTTCTTTATACCTTGACGCATCGTATCTATGTGTGTTATCAAACATAAGGTAAGTAGCCCTTTTAAAGTCCCAATTCTTGATAAGCAAATTATCTACCTCTCATCATCATCTTAAATAAAGTTGGCTTGTTGAATCGTCTTGTCATCATCTCATTTCTTCTTTTCCGCACTAACTTTATACCGAGATAGTTAATCATCATTGCCAATGTATCCATCCTACATCAACAAATCATTAGCATACATAAATCTCATAATCACATCATCCATCTCACATGCATTGTATTATCATTTTAAGTTGTTTAGGATAATATAGATTGGTTATTCGAAGAATCTTGAAACCGTTTCATTTGCATCATTATCATAACCATCCATACATCCATCTTGAACCTCTTTATCGCAAGATCAACCCTCAAATTGAATATTTTTGCTCAATCTCTCGAGGGGGCAATCTACCAATATACTTCTTTCCACTAGGGCATCCGAAAAAATTAGAATATTTTTAATTTTGATTGCGGAAAGTTTATTCTTTGAATCAACGCAGCAAGTACATTGCTTCAAAGAGGGGAAAAATATAGACATGCAAAATTGACATCATGCATTCCTCATATTTTCATATTCGCCCATCAATTAAATAAATCAAGTTTATTTGATTAATCTTCTAAATTCATCCTTTTAAATTCATCTTTATTTGATTTAACACTAACATCATCCTCTTTGATTAAATAAATAAAATCTTTATTTAATTAAATCTAAAATCATTTTCTTCTCATTTTGATTTATTTTAATCCTAAAATCTAAGTCAAAAGTAAAAATCACCTAATCTTCTCTTAAATTAATCAAGTCATGATTAATTTAATTCTAATTACCTAAATCCTCTAGATTTTGCAACTTGCACCAATAAATCATTTCTTTGATTTAATAATTCCCTAATTACTTTCAAAATGGCATCAAAAAGGGAATATTCCTCCAAGTTTGAAAATCCCTCCAAATGTCTTGTCCTCCAATATGGAATTACCTCCTCTTACATTGTCTCTTACATGTCTCCCACTTGGCATTTAAGACTCTTTCTTCTCCCTCCAACAAACCATCTTTTGAATTTCAAATCTCCCTCTCTTTGGCACATCGATGAAAATATGCACAACCCTCATCCTCTCACATCTTGACAAGTGGCATCTTGTCATTGGATCATGTTTTATCCCACATACTCCATGTTTTGCAATCTTCCATCCTTCTTGGTTATAAATAGAGGCCTCCTCTATTGTATTACTGCACAACTCCACAACTTGATCCACAATCTTAGTCATTTGAATTTTGTTCATCATATCATCTACAAGCTTATCAAGTATTAGGAAAGGGCTTCTTTCCAAATCAAAGAAGCACCAATCCACTATGAGATAGGGTTTGATTATGTTTTTTTATATGCTTTCAATTAGTTTATTTGGTCTTTTATTGTCTTGATTGTATTATGAAGCATGTTGAGGTATTTCATAGGGATGTTATGTTTGCTTTACTTTAAATAACTGGTCATGCTAATGTGTGTGTGAAAGTTTAAGTATATGCCGATTTTACCATCCACAATCATAGAAAAAATGGACATGACATAGAAAATTTTAAGCATCTTAAACACCTTGTGCAAGACCTCATTGATTCCAGTTGTTTATCCATTGTAGGTGTCACTAATCAAGGCAATAAGTGTGTTACCCCACCAAATTAAAATTTTCAAATTTTCACCAATCTGATGCCCAAATATAATGTGTCATTTTTTCAAAGCTAGTGAAACTCCAACAAATGATGTGATGAATGTTCATACAAATGTTGAACATCCTGATCCTAGTCTACATATTACCACTATTAATCCTATGGATGAAATGGTTAGTGCGATAGACATTATCCCTCATAAAGGCCAACCTAAGAAATCTCTTGATATTACTTTCTCCTCTAAGGACATACTTCAAAATATCCCTGATGGTCCTCTTTACATAGCCAACCGTATTTATGATAAGCCCACCAATGGGATACTCATAGATCCCACCTATGGAGAGAATGTGATCACTGAGGAATTTTTGGTATTACATGATCTTTATCAAATGATTATGATAAACCAACAACATAGATCAAAACACACAATGTTTTTACTTTCCCTATGATAGTATCAATCATCCTTCCATTATAAATAGGATCAAAAATAGTGGATGTTACATTCTCTATCATCCTGCAGTCAGACCAATTTCGTTTGTGAATAGGCCATGCATGACTTGACTCAATGAAAGTTGTTGCTTTGATCATACACAAATGTTTAAAGTTTCCACTTGAAAATGACATATTCATTGTTCACCAAAGTGGCTTTAACCCTTTGTCTTCTAAAGGAAACTTCTCCTTAGAAGCCTTTTGGCCCAAGCCCATGGAACCTATAATGCCTCACAAAGAATTATTTTTCATTGTTTACCAAAAATTTAAAGCAAAGAAAATTGCAGAATTGTCTCTCTACAACATGTCCCCATCCACTTCTGAACTCCTATCCTAGTTGAAACAATGCTTTAACACAAACACGAACCAACCCATCAAACTCAATCAACACCTGAAACTTCCCAAACATCATCCAAATGACCAAGAGATAATGATAACAACTTCGCTATGCCTCCTCATATAAAACAATTTTATAAAGAAAATGAAAAAGTGGATGAACAACCTTCCATGGTTCCTTTTGTTCCTCCCCTTAGGGAAGAAAAGAAACCTATGGTTGATCAACCTGCTCCTTCACAAACACAACTTGACAATAAAACCAAAAGAAATAGAGGAGCTAGGGAGCGTAAGCATAGATGTCATGCCCTTGCTCACAAGTCACAAGATGAAGAAAATAAAGAAAATAAAAATTTGTACTTGACAACAGTAATGCATGATGACCCTCCTCCCCAATCACAACAAAATGATCCAATACAACATCCACAACTAGAGGTACACCCTTAATTGGAAATTATCATCCATCCTCTTGTTGTGATTAATCTGGATGATGATGATGACATACTAAAATAGACGGAAAGGTGCATAATGATTTGAATACATTATTTTCCTCTTCCATGAGCTTAAATGATAAATCTCCTACAAATAGTGTAGAAACTAGGGTGTTGTCATAATAGTGGTTTACAATTCCTAAGAGGAACGAATTTTAGCTGAAATCACATATTTTTAGAGAACATAATGATTTAAGTCTTAAAAAGTTCCATTTTAAGGATTCCAATTGAAGAGGGTTTGATCAAATCACCTTAGATCAAACTCCCTTGGATAGAACCTCGCTAGTTTTAGACCATACCTATAAATGTGTCTCCTTTACACCTATCAAAATGCTGATAAAAAATCAATTTGATTTATATTTTGGGGGATCAAATGAATTCATTTAAAATTTATTTGAAATTATTATGGTATTCCTCAGAACAAGCTATCCAATGAATATAATTTTAATATGTTTTAGTTTTGTTATGTATTTGTTTTTTAAGTTTTATTAAACATAGGTTTTTCATCGAAAATGAATTTCTTTGTTCTTCACATGTGGAAAAATAGAAGATTATCAAAAAAATAAAAAAAATATGAGTGCACTAGATATTGAAGTCCTTGATCCAACAAAAAATAAAATTAAATTTTGACATATACAAAAATGTTACGCTATACTGTCTGGTCTAAATTGTAATTCGCTTAACTTTGAAACTTGATTAAGGAAAAAATATTCAATAAAAAACTATCTAACCAAGTGGAAGCACTAGATATCAGAGTTACAAATCTAAATTTGAAAGAATTAGAATTTTATCCTTCATGGAAAAAAAAGTTATGCATTATACGGTGTGCGTCACTTTTTAAAAATGTTATTTTCTGAAAAAAATCTATTTTCATGGGAGATGGAAAAAGAAGTGCAATTTGATTCCACAAATTTTGAAAAAAATATTTTTAGAATCTACAGACAAAATTTGATGAGACTCTAGTTTGCACCATCTTCAAATTCCTCACATTTTAGCCGCTATAGGTGCCCGAATGTGAAGATTTAGTTAAAAATAATAATTTCAGTGTCCAGTTTGGCCAAAAATTGTAAACCACTATTATGGGATCACCCACTGGTGCTTCCTCTAGTTCAATACTTGCACTTGTCCCTTTTCCCATTTTTCCACCCTTGGCATATCACAAACATGATTCGGAGGCAGATGACTTGCTCGACAGTTGACTTGTATTTTCCTTACTAGTCTTTTGCATTTTCTTTTTCATTTTCTTTTGTGTTTGTAACGTATTCCCCTATGATGTGTTGTTTGATGTTCTCTCTCTCTGTTTTTCTTTGTGACATTCCTCTATTTGTATCTTCATTCTTCCCTATGTCGTACATTGCTTTCGCCTTGATCCTTTTTCATTTTTGTTGGTGTAATTAAATGTGTTGTACCTTGTCCTAGGTCATAATTACACCTTAGTTAAGTTTACTTAGGGACCACATAGGAGGTTGTTGGAGATTTTCCACTTTTGGTGGACTTGACATGTCATTAATTTATCACTTCCACCTTTGTGGACACATCATGTGATTATCTCTCCACCTTAGGTGGAGTGATAGCTTTTCATTGTTGTCTCATCTCATAAGATTACGACAATTGTCATAATCTTATTCCCTTCTATGTTCTCACCTTGGTTATATAACCAAGGGGTCTCTCTCATTGTAAACAATCTCAATCATCTCATATCATCGACATTGAATACAGTCTATTCTTGTCATATTTTCTCTCTCCTTTTTGTGCTTTCCATTTGGTCTATAGATCTTGGCAGCCATAGCCAATTCTAACAATTTTTTTTGTTCTTTCCTTTTGGGGATGATGCAAAGCATTGAGACAACAATGTCTCTTTCATGTTGACCCAAAAGGACCCTTTTTCTTTTACTTTGCCTTTTCTTTTGAATTTTTCTTGTGTTTTTCTTTTGGGGATGACGAAAGGAATTGGGACTGAAATGTCTCTTTCATGTTGACCCAAAAGGCCACGTTTTCTCATACTTTTCCTTTTATTTTGACTTTTTCTTGTGTTTTCCTTTTGGGGATGATGCAAGGAATTGAGATTGAAATGTCTCTCTCATGTTGACCCAAAATCCTTTTTTTTCTTTCACCTTTTTATTTTATTTTTGCTTGTGTTTTCCTTTTAGGGATGATTCAAAGCTTTGAGACACCCTATGTCTCTTCCATGTTGACCCAAAATGATCTTTCTTTATATTTTCGCTCTCTATGTCATTCTTCTAGTTCTATGTATTTGGGGAATGATGACAGTTCTGAGCTCTTTACAAAACATTGCAACAAAGAACATATTGACCCCAAATTCATAATCCCTTCTATGTTTGGTGTTTTCATTTTTGGGGAAACCCCTCTTTCCTTTTCCTTTTCTTCACATGACGTAGCCTTACTCAGAAACGTATGACTTGGCACAAGGGCTTTCCAAGTTGGCTCTCATGTCTTCTTTCTTTTCATTTACTACTTTAAAGTAATTGCTCATAGTTTGGTGTGTAGCAATTCCTTTAAAGTGGGATCATACATTGGCATTATCATTTTGCATTTTTATTTTTCTTGGTTCTTAGTGCAGCCTTCTTACTTCATATGATGTGTTTTGTCGCTTTGTGGATGACATTGGATGTGATGTCCTTCATGAGCATGATCTATCTTAGCATATTACATTCCTATTGGTTGCTTGATGCAATGCACTGCATCATCTAAGTTGCAATTTTTTTATTCTTTGATTGGTCCTCTCTTAGAGACATTAAGCACAATGTTCCCTAAGTTATAGACCTCACATAAACTAAGCAATAATTCTTTGAACATATTTTGCATGTTGCATTTTGCATTTATTAGATAGCCATGAGTGTGTGTATTTTACCTTTTTGGCCTTCTCACCTAACGGACAATCATGAGTTCTTTTGCCTCAAAGTGAGTATTCATTTTCTTTCCAAACAAACAACCTAGATTTGATCCACAATAGAATGGAAAAATGATCAAATCTTGATCTAACTCTCTCTTTTCCTTTCTCTCGCTCTCTTCATTTACATCATTCTCACATGCGTTTCTGGTGCTTATGTTTATTTTTCCATGGGATCTTCGTCCTAGGGACTTGATCATCCCTCTTGATCATTGTTGTCTCATCTTGTTAAGCATTAGCTCATTGAAACCCCACTTGATTGCATGTTCAGCTACTTTAGTGTAAGTTTGAAGCAGGTTCATCCTCTCACTAAAGTGGGGGCTAACTATGGACACAGAAAAAGTAACCCTTCTACTTTTTTTCATGTTTAGGCCCTCCTAGTGGACTTTTGCTTAATTTTTCCTAGATTTAATGTTATAACATGGTCAACACATTCACATTAAGTCTTGGACCCTTGTGAATCATTAAGAACTCTAGGATGCCTTGAAAAAGTGTTGTGAACTTTTGTAACCCACTTTCACACTTCTCTAGGACCCTTTTATTATAATTCACCTAAATAACCCCTTTTTATCACTTACCAAGTCTTATTTCAAAGTGTTGTAAAGAGTTGTAACAAACTCTCACACTTTTCTAGGCTTTTTATCACTAATTCAACACTTTCTTATGTTTGAATGACCCCTTAATACACTTTTTGACCCTAAATAAGTATATTTTTTAGAATAATCCTGTTAAACAACATTAAATACATTTTGATTCCCGACACCTAGTAAAATTTCCCTAGTAGGAACAAGTTGCCACTTGGGGTGACTTAGTCCTAGTGGGGCACTGGGCTCAAAAATCAAAATTATTTTAATTTTTTGGCGGGATTTTATTCTCTTAACCTTGAGGTCGACCTGTGATGTGTTATTTTTGGGAAATATTGTAAAATCAAGTATAAATAAAGGGTTTTCCCCTCATTTTCATCTCGTACAATCTTCTAATTTCCTAATTTCTTTAGTGCATTTTCTCAATCATTCTCAAGCATTGTAAGCATTATCAAGCATCCATTGGAGCATCTACTTGCATATCTTCAAATTTCTACATCAAGGGTTTGGTGAGTTGTAGCATTGCATGTTGTTCATTCATCATTCTCTCTTTATTTCATTTCATTTTCAAGGGTTTCATTATCAAATTGGGGTTTGACCAAGGTAAATCCCTATTCTCTAACCCTTAACCCTTTTCCCCCTCTTTGCATGTGTGTTTTGCAGGTCTTGTATGTAGATTTTTCAAAGAGGAAAGTGTTAAAAAGGTGTTGTCAACTCATCAAATTCATTCAAGTCAACAAATCCCTAATTGAAGCTTGGAGACCTTTTTTAGCCCACTTTCTATAGTTTCAAAACCATACGCCTGTCAGGAAGGGAAGTGCAAGAAAGCATTAGGAGAATAAAATATTTGTCCACACAACCCAAAATAATAAAATAGATGCCATAATTCAAGAATCGTATAATATCATTAAAGCTATACAAAGAATAATGACACCAAAAAATTCCTTCATAAATGAAATAGAAAACTAGTCTACCAAAAACCTAAAAAATCTATATGGAATCTTTGTAAATTGCCTAAAAATATGCAAGTATTTTAAATGCTCAATTGGATTCATCTTATAGAATATATATACCATAATACTTAGACTTAATTTCATACTATGAGGAACTGTCAGAGTAAAGTATAACAAGTTCATGTTGGTTATTAATATAATTTTTTTAATGAATATGTTTTACTCTCTAAGGACTTGCATTATATGCTTGTCATGTTATTGGGTATTATAGTTGTTCCATTTTTTGGGAACCCATACTATATTAGTTAAATATCAATGAAACATAGGAAAATGGAAAGCTGGGGGATTTCACTCTAGGTTTTGACACCCTCTCCAAATATTTCATATAGGTATTTGAGGTAGTAGGGGTTTGATCAATTTGGATGCAAGGTATAAGACTGACTTGAAACTTGAAAGGTGAGTTAACTTTCCCTTGACCAAATCTAGAATGAATTTAGGGATAAAATAAAATGCAATGACTATGCTAATGATGCAAATTTTAGTCCTGATACAAATACAACAAGTATAAAATAACCCAAATAAATTTAGATTACAGTTTGAATAGACAAAACAAGACACTATGCACTTATGAGATGAATTTGAGTCTAATTTTGGAGGACCAAGTCACCCTGGGTGACAGTGTCCTTGTTAATCAATTTCAAATCTTTTTTTCCACTCTTGAGGATCTAGATCAAAGCTTTTATTTCCTACTTGTCACACTATTGAATCACTATTGGATAATTATGTAATTGAGTTTCTATTTGTTGTCAAGGTATAGGTTTTGAAAAATCAATAATGAATAATTGACCTTAAAACTTCTCCCAATCTTCTTTTGATCTGAACTTTGCACATTGAAAGAGAGAGAGAGAGGGTTGTGTCATTTAGGGGCTTTCCTTATTCAAACTTCATGTTAGTGTTTCCACTTCCACAATATGAATGTCAATGATAAGGAAGGATAAATGTAAAGGAATGATAAATCATTAATGATTTACAATTCATCACTCCAAAAATTACTTCCTTGAAGGGTTGAATCCATACAAATATTGATGAGGGTACTCCCCTTACAAAACCACACACACACAAATAAACAAGAGAAAATAACACACTACAACCACATGGGCCTTCTCATTATATAAATTTGCAAGGAAAAAACCATGATCTACACTACTGGAGCTCTCTTCTATAAGGTCCCTCTTCTTCCTCTTTATCCAAGAAGTGTAATCACCTTAGAATATTCTAGAAGGTGTAAACCCATTTTCGTGCCAAAAATTTCATTTCCTATTTCCCACTCTAGAAGATTTTTTTATATTATATTTATATGTGGTCATAAATTTTGATTCAATTTTCAATTTTTCAATTGTAATATATAGTTTGAAAGCATGTAAAGAGATCTACAACCATCATTCACCAATTCTATAAGATCATATATTTTGCACAATGTTTTGGCGCTTCAAAGGGCCTCAAATTTTAGTTTTAAAATTCATTGGAGAAATTCGTCAAGATGAAAATTTAATATCTTCCAAACGGTAAAGGATTTCGAGATGATTATTTCACCAAAAACCTTTTTCCAATTTCACTCCTTGGGGTCAATTTTTGTGTCCATGGGAACCCAAATAGGCTAACTTAATAAAAATAGTAGGTGACTATTTTTAGATGTTTCAAACTTCTAACTATCCTAAAGACTGCATGAGTCACCAAGGGCCCCAATCACAAGTAAATTACAAACAAAATGAAAATATAATATTTTTGGGTGATGCAAGATTTCCCTTACACCACTAGATGCTCTTGCATCAAATCTCCTCAAGGATTGATTGTTGTTAGCTCGATTTTCTTAGAGACCTACAAGGGTTAGTCTTCAAAAATAATATGATAACATGAACATGAACAAACACACATAAACTTTGACATGATGCTTGGATCTTGAATTTCTATAATAAATATCTAAAATGCTACTCTTGACTTGGTTGATAATGCTCTTGATCACCAATTTTACCAAGAATTTTTTATATTTTCTTCAATTGATTCTATAATTAGGAATTTATATGTAATTATTCTAATTTCCCAAAAAATAAATCTTGACAGTTGACTTTGGACATTTGAAATTCAACTGATAAAATACTAACACTTACATATTTGAATTTGAAGCCAAAATAGGGGGACTAACTCACCTAGGGTGACTTAGTCCTAGCCCTATTTTGTGGGATTTAACATGTCAAGGGAAAAATATTAAATAATTGATTTTTTTTTGTACTTGCAAATTGTTAATGAATTTTAAAATTGGTCAAGGGTGGGTTTCTTGACTATTGGTCTATTTCATTCCCTTGGGGGAGGAACTAAAGGGATCATTGAGGGTCATGAAAGGAAACATGTGATTGACTCTTGGTATTTTATATGATATGGGTGGAGGAACTACAACATATTTTCCTTGGTTACTTTGGATAGTTTTTGCTTCAAACATGGGTTCATCCACAACTTGTGGGGTGGGAGGAACAACCATAGCCTTATCATTTTCAAGAATATTGCTAAGGGATAATATTGTTATGTGCTTTACCTTAAATTTTTTATATGATCTAAAAAACAAGTCTTCATGAGTTTTAATAGGTTCCATGAGTTCAGGCCAAAAGTAGTCCAAGGAAAGTTTCCATAGGAATACAAATAATTAAACCCACTATGATGCACTGTGAATATTCGATCTTCAAAGGGGAACTTATTACACTTTTGGATAGTCAATGGTACAACATTCATAAAGTATATCCATGGATAGCCTATCTTCAAAAGGAATTGGTTCGATGTTGGTATGATAGATAATGAGACATCTAATTTTTTAGTTCCAACCTTAAGAGGAAGAGTGATCAATCCTATTGTAGGGCAAGAAAAACCATCATAAGTTATCAACCATGCTTTTGATTGTTTGTAACAATATTGATAAAGTTCATGCATATACATGAATTCCTCAATGATCCCATTTTCTAAACACACATGATCAATGATTATTCCTTGTGTATTTTTTTCATTGATATGGTCAGTGATTTAGAGAGGACCATCAGATGCGTGTATAGATGTATAATATGGGTGAAAGCAATGTCAGGTAATAAAGTGGGTTTTCCCTTATGAGGTTGAACATATATTAAAGAAACCATGTTGTCTAGACTATCCTCATCATTATTTTTATGATCATTTTCATCATCATTCTTATCATAATTTTTATCCTCATAGGCTTTTACAAACTTGGATGCATGATTTGGGATGGGATTTGTAAAGATTTGCAAACTTTCATTTGATGGGGCAACAAACTTGTTTCCTTTACCATTAACACCACCCAACTACATGTGATTAGAATTGATGAGGTCTTGCACTTAATGTTTAAGATGCATACATCATTTTGTATCATGTCCATGTGTATGATGATATTGAAAAAATTATTTTAGGTTAAAATTTAAAGATGATGGATTTGATGTATCCACATTTCTAATCAAAGGTAATTGGATAAAGTTCTTTCCCAGAAGTTGTAACATGATTGAAGGAAGGGAATAAAGAAAATATGTGAATTTTTTATCCCTCACCCTTAATTGATATGGAGTTGAACTTATGGTTTCAACTTGTGACTCATTGTGGTTGGTTGCTTGAGGTGTGCTTATCTTGATAAAGTTCTTGTTTTCATTCTTAAAAGTTGATATTTGGTTTGCAGTACATATTTGAATTTCTCATCGAGATTGATGAATATGTTTCTTCAAAGCAACTAATTGAATTCTAATAGTCAAGAAGACTCATGCACAAGTGTTTACAGGATGGATATTTCATTAAAAAGATCATATCCCTAACTCAATATTGAAAATTTTGAATGACCATTCTTTAAACGTCAATATTATGAAGATTATAGTTTGATTAAGGTGAATTTGGGAAGGGCTTGTACCCATTATTGAATAGTCATAAAGGAAAAAAGTAAATAAATCTCACTAGAGATGACACAAAGAAAAAATGAGGAGAATAGAAAAGCTTTTGATCAAAGCAAAGAACTGTGAGAAGGTTTTGGAAGGACCCAAAACCAACAACTAATCAAGGAGGTTTGAATCCAAAATTCAACCAAGGCCACAGAGTTGGGTGAGATTTAAGATGTCAATCAACATGAAAGCTTCCAATCACATCTATAAAATTTCTCCTAAACTTACAAGAAAAAACATCCAACCCAAAGATCTCAACAAAGGACTTCTCTTTATCAATAACCATAGGATGAAACACTATAGAAGGACGTAGAAGGACTACCCACCCCAACATATAGCTTCCATTTTATCCATAATATACCTTTACCAACAATGCCAACAAAGGCCAAAGTTGTAGTAGGTTCAACATGAGTTTCCCCATTTTGCATATTCAATGTGGTATTGTGAAGCTAGCCCAACATGTTAGGATCTAGCTAAGTAATTTCATAATGAAGATCTTGCACCCAAGTCCCAAGATTGGAGAAAAGAATCACTCTTTTTGGAAACACAAAACCAAAGTCAACCAAGACACAAAATATTGGAAAAAAAAAATTGGATTGGTTTTTAGTAACCTTATCTAAGGTAATAAAATGACCAACAAAATTAGTAATATCTTTAAGAATATCTTTATCCCCAAATTCCAAAGGGAGTTCAGGGAGACACACAAATAGGCTACAAATTGAGCTTAGTAATGTCAAAGACAACATACACCTTTTGGAGGCGAAGAAAGTCCTTACCAAAAAACAAAGGGCCTTCTTGAAAAATGCAAGTGTACTCCTCCAAGGAATGAAAGGAGAAAATCAAGAACCCATTCATCAAGGCCATTATGCAAATATCAAGAATAGACCAATCCTCTAAATCCCACCTGCGAATAACAATAATACTTAGTCTAAAGCCATAAAATCTACCAATAAGGGTAGCTTCCAAACCAACCAAAGTTCTATCAATTCACACATTAGTAATAGTGAGAGGAGCAAGAGGAGCCCCAACAACTCTAATCACATTCTAGCTAGAAGAGGCCTTAGAAGAAACCCCACCAGAAACAACAATTCCACATGGAGGAGGATACTAAGGCTCCACAAAATGGGGAATCCCCTCAGCACAATCCTGATGCAACCCACAATAGGGAAAACCAAGGGTCGAGCCCCCCTAAAGAGAAAGGGAAGACTCAAACACTTCTATCAAAAAAAATTTGGTAGGGGAAGGAAAAAAAAGTGGTTCAAGAAAATCTAGAGGTAAAGGGGGGGTCTTGGGAGGGGGTAGTAGAAATCCCCTCTTAAGAGAAAACCCATCAAGAACTAGCTTTACAAAACCCTTGCCAACTGTGCCCCTATGGAGAAGGAACAAATCCTCCTTTTGATCCAACATATTGTTGTTCCCCGCAAGAAAAAAAGAGGATCAACATGTAGCTTGGCTACCAATTGGGCTTCCAAGAGAATGTCAAGGAGGAGCTCATCATCATATTTATGTACCCAAAAAACTTGAAAGAACCCTTAAACACAAAATCTAAACCATTGATAGAAATAGAGCCACAACCTAAAAAACCAAGAGATTCAACTAGATCAACCAAATATATTGAAATGTTGTCATCCTCACCCTCTTCAAAAAATACACCATCATCATCACCATCATATGCATTACCTTTGTCATTGCTAGAATCTAAATCCATTTCCACAAGGGACTTCTTCGTTGGAGCTAGTGTTAGGGGGTTCCTCATTGCTACCAAGTTCAATTAGGAAGAGCATAGTTGATTTGTGAGTAAATTAATTGATATAACCCTATGAAGTTTATTAATTTTTAATATTTTACTTGTTTTCACCTCACTAAATTTGTTAATATGTAATTTCAAGACCAATGTTTTCTTGAAAGTGTTGGATGAATGCATCAACAAGTGTTTTGAATGAATGTATTGAGTTATTTAGCAAGGAGAAAAATCATTCCAAGGCCATGTCTTTCTATGACCTAGGAAATAGTTTAGCTAAGAGATTATCCTTGCAGATGAAATCACTACATCATATCGTATAAGTCAATATATGACTATTAGGCTATCATTTATCGTTGTATTTGTCAAATCTAGGCATCTCAATATTTTGTGGCATGGGTGTTTTAAATATTTCAAGTGACAGTGGTCTCCTTTTGATATATTGTGATGGTTTTCCATTTTATTTCAGTTTAATGTTGATGTTTTTTGTTGCAATGATGTTACATTTTGCAATGGCTGATTTATGACAGAATTATTGCTTCACATGTTTTGAGAATGTGGTGAATATGGTGGGATTATGTAATTTCTTGGTGGACAACTATGTTGCAAGTTTATAAGAGGGGATGAATATTGAGGTCTCACATGTGATGTCATGAAACTACAAGGGTTTTCACTTGAAAGCCCTAAGGTTAGAGTTATGACATGTGTTTTTTGTATCATTGAAACTATAGTTGGCAATGTGTATGTAGGGATAGAGGAAATAGTTTTATGGAAGGAGATTTGACTTCTTCCTTGGATTTAAGTGTATCCAAAAGCTTTAGTGTAGCTGGCCATGTCATAAGAATATTGACATCCATAATGTGAACTAGGCTATGCAAAACCTCTAATCGTTTGGCATCATCAATCAATTTCCTTAGGAACTATTAGACCAGCTAAAGATTCAATGCTCAAATAGCCTTGCAATCCCTCTAAGTATTTCTCTAATTATTTTAGTTTGACTTCAAGAACATGGGCGAAAAAAATCTCAACATTCATAAAGGTGCTTATTTTTGAAGTTATCATTAGTATGCTCAGAATAAGGAATGAGTCCAAGATGGGCATGGTATTAGCAATACCTTAAGTGAAAGAGTTGCAAGACTTATGATCCACAATGGATGTAATGTAACAACATGAGATTCTATAAGTCTACAACTACATCTCAATGAAGTATTGGCAATAGGACAGTGCCAAGTTGTTAAGCTTATTTGAGTTTCAAAAATATAGGTGTGCCCAAGCTGTAATCACTAAATTGCACAACAAACATAGAAAAAAACTAGAGAAAAAATTAGACAACAAAAGAAGACAATAAACACAAAAGCATGGGTTTGAGAGAAATCTGAGCTAAAAATAGCTATACTAAGTTGCCTAGGATGACTATGTCAACCATATATTTCCACAAATTTCAAAGTTCAATTTTTTTTTATACTACTTAAGGATCTTAGGTCTATACAGAGAAAGGCCTGACAGTGAATATTTTTCTAAAATTTGCTCAATTTTATGATTATGTAATCACAATGCAAGTGTACAACAATTTGCAATTTTTTCAAGCAATGACTGGAAAATGTAAATGTAATTTCTAGCTCTAGGATGAAATAATCCACTAACCCTAATATGCAAAAATCTTAAAATGATAATTTTAATACAATTTTGAAACAAAACAATGTAATGTTTTCACTTTTTGAGCTATATGAAAGATGCCTAAATGAATACAATGAATAATATCAAATTTGATTTCAAATTTAAGTGACCTAATGTAGATTTCTAAATTCAATTTGAATGTAAATCAGACCTAAGATGACTGAAATTAACCTTATTGCAACCTATAATACAATATTACATGCAAAGTTTTGAATTTTCATGTCCTTATGATAAAAAATGAATGTCTAAATGAACAATGCAAAATAATTCAATGCTAAACCTAGATCTAGGATAATTTATCTCAAACTTCAAAAGGTAGATAATTTTAATATATCAGGTTCACCAAAATGAAACGTAGGAAAAAGGAAACCTTAGGGATTGCACTCTAGGGTTTGACACCATTTCCAAAATCTTGTTAGGATCCAGATGAAGAATAAAAACATAAACACAAATCAAGAATGGAACAAGAACACAATCACAACAAAGTGATTTACCTGTGAAAAACCAGCAATGATTATCTTCATATTAACCCTCAGCCCCAATTGGGATGAGCCTGGAGGCTTCAACCAGCTACACATACAATGGAGTCACCAAGCCATTATATAGACTTCCATACATGCAAACTATGGGCTCAAAACCATGAACTAAAAAACCATGGACCAATACAACTAGCAAAAAACCATGTGCTAAAGACCACTTATGGTTAATCCATTAACTCTAACCCAAGAGCTAGTTTAATCCAACAATCCCCCCTTTAAACTTGGTCTTGGGGTTAGCACCAAACCCCCCTTCCACAAGAAACAAATGCAATACCCTCTCTGTCATTGAGATCGACATCAAACCAAGAATCCACACGACTCTAAGACCCCCTTACCACCTAGGATAACTCCTCTCTTACTAGGCCTTTCCTTTCAGGGATTGAGCAAGCCATACCAGGTATTACAACCATCAACCCAAATACATGTATTAAATTTTCAATACAACTCCATTACAATTTTTTTTTGCTACAACTAGCCTTGGCTATGGGTACTTGCATACAACAACTTTAACTAGGAAACATGCCTACAACAACAACCACAAGTAAGCTAGCATAGTTTTTCTCAACTTTTTGTCTTGACAAAATTGAGAGAAATCCAACTTCATCTTGAAAGTAAAACAAGACCTCCATCACAACTAGAATGAGTGCATTCACCGCATCGCTTCGTTAACATTCTAGCTACACACATGCTCAAACTTCTCCTAGATTATACTTTCTTCATCAATGCATCTGTTAGATTGCTCAATACTTATGCAAGGCTCAATCTTCAGTTGATTCCTTCAAACTTCTTCAATTTTTTCAGGCTAAGAAATCTTCACGGAAGAAATACCTAGAACCTTAAACACCAAGAAATATTACATGCATCAACATGCAAGCACATGCAAGCCACATGCAATTCTATGCAAGTACATGCAGCTCACAAACCTGCACATGCAAGCAAAAAGCAAATCCAGAACCTTGCTCTAATACCACTTGTTAGGATCTAGATGAAGAATAAAAATAGAAACACAAATCAAGCATGGAACAAGAACTCAATCACAACAAAGTGATTTACCATGGAAAACCCCAAACTGAAGAAAAACTAGCAATGAAGATCTTCATATTAACCCTCAGCCCCAACTGGGCTAAGCCTAGAGGCTTCAACCAACCACACATACAATGGAGTCAACAAGCCATTATATAGACTTCCATACATGCAAAACCATGGGCTCAAAACCATAAGCTCCAAAACCATGGACCAATACAACTAGCATAAAACCATGTGCTAAAGACCACTTATGGTTAATCCACTAACTCAAACCCAAGAGCTAGTTTAACCCAACATACTTCATATATGGATTTTTGAGGTAGCGGGGATATGGATTTGGACAAGGTATAAGACTAACTTGCAACCTAAAAGGTGGGTCAACTTGCCATTGACCAAATCTAGAATGAATTTAGGAATGAAATGAAATTTTATGACTAGGCTAATGATGCAACTTTTAGTTTTGATAGAAATACATTAAGTATAAAATATCATAAAGAAAATTATATTGTTGAAATAGATAGAACAAGATAATTTGCACATATGATGTGAATTTGAGCCTCATTTTGGATGACTAACTCACCTTTAGTGATAGTGTCCTTGTTGACCAATTTCAGATTTGTTTTTGTAGTCCTCGGGAGTTAGATCAAAGCTTTTGTTTCCTTCTTGTCACATTGTCAAATAACTCTATAACTAATTTTTTGTTTGTTGTCAAGGTGTAGGGTTTGAATGTAGTAATGAATAATCGACCTTCAAACTTCCCCACTTTTTCTTCAAATTTAAAACTTGCACATTGGAAGAGAGAGAGGATTCATCCATTTAGGGGCTTGTCTTAGTCAAACCTCATGTTAGTTTTTCCACTTCCACAAGCACAATGTCAATGATAAGGAAAATAAATGATATAAGAATGATAAATCAACAATGATCTATAATTCACCACTCCAAAAATGACTTCCTTCAAGGACTAAAGTCATACAAGTTTCCTCATGGCTTGATTGTTGTTGGATTGATTGTTGGTGGCTTGATTTGCTTGGAGACTTTTAAGGGTTAGTCTTTAGAAATAATATGATAACATGAACATGAACAAACTCACATACACTTTGACATGATCCTTAGATCTTGAATTTCTATAATAAATCTTTGAAATGATACTCTTGACTCACTTGATAATGCTCTTGATCACCAATTTTGCCAATAATTTCTAGATGTCCTTCAAATGATGCAATAACTATGTATTTATATGTAATTATTCTAATTTCTCGAAAATAAAATATGAACAACCAACTTTGGACATTTGAAATTCAAATGATAAAATTTCAACACTAACATATTTGAATTTTGAGCTAAAATAGGGGACTATGTTGCCTAGGAAAAAATATTAAATAAATGCATTTATTTTGTACATGCAATTTGTCGAGAAATATTAAAATGGGCTACGAAATGCATAATTTAAAAAATTAGGTGTTCAATTAGGTCCATGCACTTAAGAGGGAGAAAAACATAATGTGAAATTGTTATGGGTGACAATTTATGATGCTATAAAAAAAAAAAATTATACTCTGATTTGATATTCCATACTACAAAGGAGAGAAAATCATGAGCACTTCATTTGAGGATTGTACTAATAGAGGTGTACAAGTGAAAAATAGAGTCCATATAAAAAATATAAAAAGAAACCTAGGAGCTAAATATTCAATAAAACACAAACACAACATTAGCTTATGGTAGCAGAATTGAAAATATGTTAGAATTCACAAGAAGAAGACTCTATGCCCACATTCATATCTGGAGCTAGTTGATTCAAATTTTCATGCTAATGGTCGGCCCTTCATTTGAAAACTAATTAAAGATAGTTCACACTCCAAAAGCAAGCTTATATTTCCTGAATGATGAACACAAACACCTTCCTATATAGATTAAATGGAATACAGATCCTCTAGCTTGAGGACGGTTATTCAAACTGCAATTCCGGTTTATACCTCTTTAAGCAGTCAAGAAAAACTCTCGTCTAGTTAGGATTAACAATAAATGAATGTCAGCAGTCCCTCACTAACTTTCATTCTCCATCAATGCCAGCAAACTAGCCACTTATTCCATCAAAAATGATGTTCAAATATATCCAGGCTTTCCCCATAAGTACTAAATTGTGACCTATGGAGTAGAGATTTGATGCGCATGGAGACTGGTGGTGGGATATGCGTTTAGAATCAGGGATGATATAATTACCCTAATTGATTTATAGAGTTTTGTGCAATGCCCTCAATCCAATTCCCAAGAAGGTCCTCAAAAAAACCATCACTCAATTTTTTCTGTGGTAGTAATTGTTGCTACCATGGCAGTTAAAGCTATGGTAATCCTCCTTTCCAATAGGATCCTTCTGTTGGTGACATGAACTCTAGTTGTACTATTGTAATCTCCCTTGCCATCGTTCCTCCACTACTTCAACCATCACATTTATTTCTTCTACCTTCCTTCTTTTGCATTCTTCTTCTATGTTTCTAAACTTTTCTATTTTGTTTGCTATTCGAGAAGCTTCTCCCGTCACTTTAAGATGAACTCTCTTAGATGAACTTTGTTTTGTAAGAGAATAGGGCAAGTTACTCTGTTTCAGAAAAATGGCATGAATGTAAAGAGCACTGGCAGCTCTGGCATTATTAAAAAAATCTGTTCAATACAAAACATTGTTCTATTTTTATATTCTTGGTTGTATGTTGTATATTTTGTTTTGTTCCTCTCTGTTTAGTAGAAATTGTGCATTTTGTTTGACTTTGTATTTTCCTAAAATTGGTATCAGAGTGCATGGTAATAGATTTTGAGGATATTGTGAGCAGTGAGAACTGTCAAAACTTTTTATGCTAGGCAAAGAATGAAAACATGCACAGCCGAAGTGTATCAACGAAGGAGACAGACATAAAAGGAGACAGAAATATTTGCAACATTCTATTTACTAAAAAAAAAGATTACATTCATAAAATGTTTACATATAAAATATTCAGAGCTAAAGCTCTGTACACATAACTGCTATGTGTGGGATAGCTTCCGGCACACAGGTGCAAGGCTTACTGACTTTCTTCTGCTGCGGCAGATGCTTCTGAACTTCACTGTTCAGTTGCTCCTGAACATTCCTTCTGTTCTCTATTCTGCTGAACATTCCCTTCTGTTCTATCTTAGAAAAACTTCTATCTGTCTCTTGCACAGAATAATATGCAATCAATTCTACTTTTGGCTTTTCAGCCAATACACAGAAACTGGTGCTCAAAAATTTGAACTCACCTAACAAAATAAATTACTGCCAGAAAGTACTTACTGGAGAGCAAGAAAGTGAAGACACAGTAGAGGGGAAAGAAATTTGAATTGATTTATCTGACAGTGCATTTAATGCACCTGTCATTAGCTACTCAAGATTAAAAAATCCAACACTCCCCCTTAATCTTGAGTCTTTTTGCTCTTCATCATTATTTGAAAACTTCTGGTGCAATATTTCCAGAGCAATTTCCAGAGCAAATTTTCTGGCGCAAAAGTTCCTGCTCTTCAACACTCTGCAAAATTTCCAGCGCAATATTTCCAGAGCAACTTCCGGAGCAAAGTTTCTGGCGCAAAATTTCCTGCACTTCAACACTCTGTGAAACTTCTAGCGCAATATATCCAAAGCAACTTCCAGAGCAAAGTTTCCAATGCAAAAGTTCCTGCTCTTCAACACTCTGCGAAACTTCTGCCGCAATATTTTCGGAGCAACTTCCAGAGTAAAGTTTTCGGTGCAAAAGTTCCTGCTCTTCAACACTGTGAAACTTTCGATGCATTGCCATAAAAGTTTCGGAGCACCGGTGAAAATTTTCTAGCGCAAACCTGTTTGCCTTTGTTATGCATTCTGAAACTGTCTGCTGAAGTTTCGGCACACCTGTGCTTCTCTGTGTTTTCCAGAACTGAAGTTCTGGCGCATTCCTGCACACCTAGCCTATATCTTAGGCACTCAAAAGGTTCTTTTAACAAAGCCTTTGTAAAGATATCTGAGAGCTGCTACTCTAACCTGCAAAATGTCATTTGAATTTCATTATTCTCAACCAATTCTCTGATAAAATGATACCTGATTTCAATATGTTTGCTTTTTCCATAAAACATAGGATTTTTGGTCAAGGCTATTGATGAAACATTGTCACAAAAAATTACTGTTTCATCCTCTTGTTCTTCTCTCAAATCTGCTAAGATCCTTCTTAGCCACATAGCTTGGCATGCTGCTGCATTCGCTGCTATGTATTCTGCTTCGGCTGTGGATAAAGCAACAATCGGTTGTTTCTTGGAAGCCCATGAAACTGCTCCTGAACCCAAGTGAAAAACATACCCGGATGCACTCTTTTTATCATCCACATTTCTTGCCCAATCACTGTCAGTGTACCCAACTAGCTGAAACTCATTAGAGGCGGTATACATTATGCCATAATTTTTTGTGCCATTGACATACATGAGAATCCTTTTACTTGCTTGCTAGTGTGTGTCCTTAGGTTACTCCATGAACCTAGAAATCAGGCTTACCGCATACACTAAATCTGGTCTCGTAGCTGTCAAGTACATGAGGCTTCCAACCATGCTCTTAGAGAGGGTTGGGTTAACATTATTGCTGCTGTCCTCTTTACTCAACTTTAGACCTATAACTATTGGAGTTGGGGCTGCTTTGCTGTCCAACATCCTAAATCTTTTCAAGATTTGTTTGGCATAACTTGATTGTAAAATAAAGATGCCATTATCCAATTCTTGGACCTCTATGCCTAGAAAATATCTTAAGAGTCCTAAATCTATCATTTCAAACTCTTTTTTCATGGTGTCTTTAAAATCAGCAATGAGGAAATCATCATCCCTAGTAAATACTAAATCATCTACATACAAGACAACAATTAAAACCTTACCATTTGTTGTCTTGATGTAAAAAGTGGGCTCACCATCGCTTTTGCTAAAGCCATTTCTCATCAAGTATGAGTCAATCCTGTTGTACCATGCCCGTGGAGCTTGTTTCAGCCCATAAAGAGCTTTTTTCAGCCTATATACCTTGTGTTCTTTACCTGGAACTTCATATCCAAAGGGCTACTCCACATATACCTCTTCTTTTAAGACTCCATTCAGGAAGGCGGACTTCACATCCATTTGATAAACCTTCCACATGTGTTAGGCTGCAATTGCAATGACTACCTGCACAATCTCCATCCTTGCAATAGGGGAAAAAGTCTCATCATAATCTCTCCCAAACTGCTTTTTGTCCCCCTTAACAACTAATCTTGCCTTATGCCTTTCTATTCTTCCTTTGACATTACATTTGGTCTTGTAGACCCATTTGACACTAATAACTGTTTTTCCTTTGGGTAAATCGGTGAGCTCCAATGTTTTGTTTCTTTCTATTGCATCTATCTCCTCATCCATGGCCTCACACCATTTCTGTTCTTTCACAGCCTCCTCAAAATAAATAAAATCACTATGAGAAAATAATGCAAAAATTTACACTCTCATTAAAAACTTCATAATACCTTTCACCTTGGTAGATCTCCTTTAGACTCTTAGTCTTTCTTGGCACTAGGGAGGTGAGAGTGGGGTCTGAAATTCTGGAGCTGCTTGGCTGCTGGCCTGATGAAGAAGTCTGCTACTGTAGGTTTCCAGAGCAACTTTCCTATTGAAAGTTTCTAGCGCATCTTCCCTACTGGAGGTTTCCGAAGCATCTTCCCTGCTGGAAGTTTCTGGAGCATCTTCTCTACTGAGAATTTCTAGAGCTACTGCTACTATTTTTTGAACTGTCAACTTCTTGTAGGTTTTCAGCGCATCTGCGCTCTGCAGCTTCTTCATCCTTAAGGGGTATGGAGATATAATTAACAGTATTGATGTCAACTTTTCCATCCCATGACTAATTTTCTAGGAACTCCACGTCCCTACTGATGATTACCTTCTTGGTGACCAGATTATATAGCTGATAGGCTTTGGACTCTGTAGAGTAGCCCAAGAAAATACACTTTTCACCCTTGTCATCCAATTTCTGCCTATTTTCTTTAGGCACTTGTGCATAGGCTACACACCCAAACACTCTCAAGTGCTCAACTGACCACTTTTGTTTTGTCCATGCCTCTTAAGGGATTTTATCATGGACTGCCTTCATTGGACTTCTATTTATTAAATAAACAGCTGTTGCTACAACCTCTCCCCAATATTCAATAGGGAGTCCCTTTGCTTTCACCATGCTCCTTGCCATCTCCACAATGGTCTTATTTTTTTCTTTCAGCCACTCCATTTTGCTGCGGAGTATAACTGGTTGTGAGTTCTTTTTTTATGCCATTTTTTCTGCAGAAATTTACAAATTGATTGGAGGTATACTCTCATCCACGATCTAACCTTAGGACCTTAATAAAGTGTCCACTCTCCTTTTCAGCATGGGCCTTAAATAACAAAAACTTATCAAATGCTTCAGACTTATGCTGCAAAAAATAGATCCATGTTCTACGACTGTAATCATCTATAAAAGTCATAGAAAAATCTGCTTTGGCCAAAAGATAGATTTTGCATAGAGCCTACCAAGTCAGTGTGCACCAACTCCAATGGTGCTCTAGCCCTTGTAGAGTTGCCTGAATTAAAAAGTTGCCTATGTTGCTTGCCCAAAATGCAAGCTTCACATTTAACATTAAGCTCTATGATTTTTGGCAAATCATCTATCATATTTTTCTTGGATAAAAGACTCAAACCAGAGTAACCTAAGTGTCCATACCTGAGGTGTCATAGTTTGGAGATATCTTGAATGGCTGCTTTGAAGGCTGATTGTTGCAGGCCTTTTGACTATGCTGAGATTTGCATCTTGAAAGGAAACATTCGGTTCTGTGTCATTTGAACCACTGTCATAACTCTTTTGCTTCCATCTTTATCATAGATGATGCATTCCCCTTTCTCCATCAGCACTCTATACCCAGTTTGGACCATCTGTCCAATGTTCAAGAGGTTATGTTTCAATCCTGGGGCATAGAAGACATCATATATTTGTCATTCATCACCATGCTTCGTTTGTAGGCATACCATGCCTTTTCCCGTGACTAAAACTATCTCATTGTTCCCCATTTTTATTTCAGATTTCACGCTGCTATCAATGGAGGAAAACAAGTCTTTGTTACCACTCATGTGGTTGCTACAACCATTGTCCAAGTACCAAACTTTAGCGCTGTCTTGTTCTGCAAGGTTACATGTAATGAACACTTGTGACTATCTTTCATTTCCAGCCACATTTGAGTTAGCAACATGTGCATTCTGACTCCCTTGGTCACGTTTGTGCCTGTAATCACT
This sequence comes from Sequoia sempervirens, assembly GCA_007258455.2. NCBI lineage: Eukaryota > Viridiplantae > Streptophyta > Pinopsida > Cupressales > Cupressaceae > Sequoia > Sequoia sempervirens. Next base: position 61,856,365 of record VDFB02179234.1, read on the forward strand.
TGCATAGTGACCATACCTTTGACAGTTGTAGCACTACACATTTTTTTTATCCTTTTTCTAATAAGAACTACTGTTGTTTTTTCCTCCTTGGGAACCGGTCGCCCCCTCATGACTGCTTGCTCGGGCTGAGCTTTTATCACCATCATTTCCATGTATAGAATTTCCTCTACCATGTCTGGAGCCTTTTCTACCTCTCCCCCTTCCTCTTGCATTCGACTGAGCATTAAAAGCTTGCTCTTGGGAGGAGGTTGCAGACCTATTTAGGCACTGCTCATAGGTTTGTAGAGAACCCATCAGCTCATCAACTGACAAATTTGTGAGATATTTTTCCTCTTCAATGGCAATCACCACCGGATCAAACTTTGTGGGAAGGCTTCTCAATATCTTCTCCACAATATTCTGTTCTTCCAAATTTTCACCACTTATCCTTAGCTGGTTAATCAAAGTGGCTGCCCTTGTGTGAAAATCTATAATGGACTCCATGTCCTTCATCTGCATGGTATCAAACTCTCTTCGTTGCAGCTGGAGTTTGACTAATCTGACTTTCTCTGATCCTTTGCAGGTGGTTTGAAGTGTTTCCCACACTTCTTTTGCATAACTAGCTACTGCTATTCAGGAAAAAATAGCTTCTGTCAAGGCTGTCTCAATTAGACTGAGGGCTTTTGCATCATTCTTCCGTGTCTCCTTCAACTGGTTCTTTTGAGCATTGCTCAAAGCTGTAAATGCAATTGGGTCAGTCACATCTATGAACCCATTTGCAACACGTTCCCATAAATCATTTGCAATAAAAATAGTTTTCATTTTCTTTGCCCAAACATCATAATTTCTAATATCAAAAATAGGTGGCTACTGCCAACTCCTATTGTCTCCTCTAGCCATTTTGCTAAAATGGGGAAAACTTAAACTACCCAAATAAGATCTAAGGCTTTAAAAAATTAACTGCCCAGTAAACCTATGGGCTCTGATACAATGTCAAAACTTTTTATGCCAGGCAAAGAATGAAAAAATGCACAGCGGAAGTGTATCAACGAAGGCGACAGACATAAAAGGAGACAAAAATATTTGCAACATTCTATTTACTCAAAAAAAAGATTACATTCATAAACTGTTTACATATAAAATATTCAGAGCTAAAGCTCTGTACACATAGCTGCTCTGTGTGGGATAGCTTCCGGCGTATGGGTGCAAGGCTTATTGACTTTCTTCTGCTGCGGCAGATGCTCCTGAACTTTACTGTTCAGTTGCTCCTGAACATTCCTTCTATTCTCTATTCTGCTGAACATTTCCTTATGTTCTATCTCAGAAAAACTTATGTCTGTCTCTTGCACAGAATAATATGTAATCAATTCTACTTTTGGATTTTCAGCCAATACACAGAAACTGGCGCTCAAAAATTTGAACTCACCTAACAAAATAAATTACTACCATAAAGTACTTACTGGAGAGCAAGAAAGTCAAAACACGGCAGGGGGGAAAGAAATTTGAATTGATTCATCTCACAGTGCATTTAATGCACATGTCGTTGGCTGCTCAAGATTAAAAAATCCAACACTCCCCCTTAATCTTGAGTCTTTCTACTCTTCATCATTATTTGGAAACTTCTGGCGCAATATTTCTGGAGCAATTTCTAGAGCAAAGTTTCTGGCACAAAAGTTCTTGCTCTTCAACACTCTACAAAATTTTTGGCGCAATATTTTCGTAGCAACTTCCGGAGCAAAGTTTCTGACACAAAAGTTCCTGCTCTTCAACACTCTGCAAAACTTCTGACGCAATATTTCTGGAGCAACTTCCGGAGCAAAGTTTCTGGCGCAAAAGTTCCTGCTCTTCAACACTCTGTGAAACTTCCGACGCAATATTTCTGGAGCAACTTCTGGAGCAAAGTTTCTGGCATAGAAGTTCTTGCTCTTCAACACTCTGCGAAACTTCCGGCGCATCGCCATAAAAGTTCTGGAGCACCGGTGAAAAATTTCAAGTGCAAACCTGTTTGCCTTTGTTCTGCATTCTAAAACTGTCTGCTAAAGTTCCAGCACACCTGCGCTTCTCTGTGTTTTCCAGAACTAAAGTTCTAGCGCATTCCTGCACACCTAGCCTATATCTTAGGCGCTCAAAAGGTTCTTTTGACAAAGTCTTTGTAAAGATATCTGAGAGCTGCTGCTCTAACCTGCAAAATGCCATTTTAATTTCATTATTCTCAACCAATTCTCTGATAAAATGATACCTGATTTCAATATGTTTGCTTCTTCCATGAAACACAAGATTTTTGGTCAAGGCTATTGATGAAACATTGTCACAAAAAATTACTGTTCCATCCTCTTGTTCTTCTCTCAAATTTGCTAAGATCCTTTTTAGCCACACAGCTTGGCATTCTGCTGCATTCACTGCTATGTATTCTGCTTTGGCTGTGGATAAAGCAACAATCGGTTGTTTCTTGGAAGCCCATGAAACTGCTCCTGAAACCAAGTGAAAAACATACCCAGATGTGCTCTTTCTATCATCCACATTTCCTATCCAATCACTGTCAGTGTACCCAACCAACTGAAACTCATTAGAGGCAGTATATATTATACCATAGTTTTTTGTGCCATTGATATACCTAAGAATCCTTTTACCTACTTGCCAGTGTGTGTCCTTAGGTTGTTCTATGAACCTAGAAATTAGGCTTACCACATACATTAAATCTGATCTCATAGCTGTCAAGTACATGAGGCTTCCAACCATGCTCTTATAGAGGGTTGGGTTAACATTATTACTGCTATCCTCTTTACTCAACTTCAGACCTATAGCTGTTGGGGTTGGGGTTGCCTTGCTGTCCAACATCCTAAATCTTTTCAAGATTTGTTTGGCATAACTTGATTGTGAAATAAAAATGCCATTATCCAATTGTTGGATCTCTATGCCTAGAAAATATCTTAAGAGTCCTAAATCTGTCATTTCAAACTCTCTTTTCATGGCGTCTTTAAAATCAGCAATGAGGAAATCATCATCCCCAGTAAATACTAAATCATCTACATACAAGACAACAATTAAAACCTTACCATTTGCTGCCTTGATGTAAAGAGTGGGCTCACCATCACTTTTGCTAAAGCCATTGCTCATCAAGTGTGAGTCAATCCTGTTGTACCATGCCAGTGGAGCTTGTTTTAGCCCATAAAGAGCTTTCTTTATCCTATATACCTTGTGTTCTTTACCTGGAACTTCATATCCAAAGGGCTGCTCCACATATACCTCTTCTTTTAAGACTCCATTTAGGAAGGTGGACTTCACATCCATTTGATAAACCTTCCACATGTGTTGGGCTGCAATTGCAATGACTGCCTACATGGTCTCCATCCTTGCAACAAGGGAAAAAGTCTCATCATAATCTCTCTCAAACTGATATTTGTACCCCTTGACAACTAATCTTGCCTTATGCCTTTCTATTCTTCCTTCGACATTACATTTGGTCTTGTAGACCTATTTGACACCAATAACTGATTTTCCTTTGGGTAAATCAGTGAGCTCCCATGTTTTGTTTCTTTCTATTGTATCTATCTCTTCATCCATGGCCTCACACCATTTTTGTTCTTTCACAGCCTCCTCAAAATAAATAAGATCACTATGAGAAAATAATGTGAAATTTACACTCTCATTAAAAAATTCATCATACCTTTCACCTTGGTAGATCTCCCTTAGAATCTTAGTCTTTCTTGGCACTAGGGAGGCGAGACTGGGGTCTGATTTTTTGGAGTTGCTTAGCTGCTGGCCTGATGAAGAAGTCTGCTGCTGTAGGTTTCTGGAGTAACTTTCCTATTGAAAGTTTCTGGCGCATCTTCCCTGCTGGAGGTTTCCGGAGCATCTTCCCTGCTGGAAGTTTCTGGAGCATCTTCTCTGCTAAGAAATTCTAGAGCTACTGCTACTATTTTCTGAACTGTCAGCTTCCTGTAGGTTTCCGGCGCATCTGCACTCTACAGCTTCTTCATCCTTAAGGGTTATATAGACAGAATTAACATTATTGCTATCAATTTTTCCATCCCACGACTCATTTTCTAGGAACTCCACATCCCTACTGATGATTACCTTCTTAGTGACCGGATTATATAGTCGATAGGCTTCGGACTTTGTACAACAGCCCAAAAAAATACACTTTTCACCTTGTCATCCAATTTCTGCCTATTTTCTTTAGGCACATGTGCACAGGCTACACACCCAACACTCTCAAGTGCTTAACTGACCACTTTTGTTTTGTCCATGCCTCTTGAGGGATTTTATCACGGACTGCCTTCGTTGGACTTCTATTTATCAAATAAATAGCTGTTGCTACAGCCTCTCCCCAATATTCAATAGGGAGTCCCTTTGCTTTCATCATGCTCCTTTGCATCTCCACAATGGTCATGTTTTTCCTTTCAGCCACTCCATTTTGCTGCGGAGTATAACTAGTTGTGAGTTCTTTTTTGATGCCATTTTTCCTGTAGAAATTTACAAATTGATTGGAGGTATACTCTCATCTACGATATGACCTTAGGACCTTAATAAAGTGTCCACTATCCTTTTTAGCCTGGGCCTTAAATAACAAAAACTTATCAAATGCTTCAGACTTATGCTGCAAAAAATATACCCATGTCCTATGACTGTAATCATCTATAAAAGTCATAAAAAATCTGCTTTGGCCAAAAGATAGATTTTGCATAGGGCCTACTAAGTCAGTGTGCACCAAATCCAATGGTGCTCTAGCCCTTATAGAGTTGTCTGAATTAAAAGGCTGCTTATGTTGCTTTCCCAAAATACAAGCTTCACATCTAACATTAAGCTCTACGATTTTTGGCAAACCATCTATCATATTTTTCTTGGACAAAAGACTCAAACCAGAGTAACCTAAGTGTCCATACCTGAGGTGCCATAGTTTGGAGATATCTTGAATGGCTGCTTTGAAGGCTGATTATTGCAGACCTTTTGATTGTGCTGAAATTTGCATCTTGAGAGGAAACATTCGGTTCTGTGTCATTTGAACCACTGCCATAACTCTTTTGCTTCCATCTTTATCATAGATGATGCATTCCCCTTTCTCCATCAGCACTCTATACCCATTTTGGACCATCTGTCTAATGCTCAAGAGGTTATGTTTCAATCATGGGGTATAGAAAACATCATATATTTGTCTTTCATCACCATGCTTGGTTTATAGGCATACCATGCATTTGCCCATGACTGAAACCATCTCATTGTTCCCTATTTTTATTTCAGACTTCACACTGCTATCAATGGAGGCAAATAAGTCTTTGTTACCACTCATGTGGTTACTGCAGCCACTGTCCAAGTACAAAACTTCAGCGCTGCCCTATTCTGCAAGGTTACATGCAATGAACACTTGTGACTGTCTATCATTTCCATCCACATTTGAGTCAGCAACATGTGCATTCTGACTCCCTTGGTCACGTTTTTTCCTGCAATCACTTGCATAGTGACCATACCTTTGACAGTTGTAGCACTACACATTTCTTTTATCCTTTTTATAATAAGAACTGCTGTTCTTTTTTCCTCCTTGGGAGCTGGTCGCCCTCTCATGACTGCTTGCTCGGGCTGAGCTTTCATCACCATCATTTCCACGTCTAGAGCCTTTTCTACCTCTCCCCCTTCCTCTTGCATTCGACTGAGCATTAAAAGCTTGCTCTTGGGAGGAGGTTGCAAACCTATTTAGGTGCTGCTCATGGGTTTGTAGAGAACGCATCAGCTCATCAACTGACAAATTTGTGAGATCTTTTTCCTCTTCAATAGCAATCACCACCGGATCAAACTTTTTGGGAAGGCTTCTCAATATCTTCTCCACAATCTTCTGTTCTTCCAAAGTTTCACCACTTATCCTCAGCTGGTTAATCAAAGTGGCTGCCTTTGTGTGAAAATCTATAATGGACTTGCTGTCCTTCATCTGCATGGTCTCAAACTCTCTTCATTGCAGCTGGAGTTTGGCTGATCTAACTTTCTCAGATCCTTTGCAGGTGGTTTGAAGTGTTTCCCACGCTTCTTTTGCATAACTAGATGCTGCTATTCGGGGAAAAATAGCTTTTGTCAAGGCTACCTCAATCAGACTGAGGGTTTTTGCATCATTCTTTTGTGTCTCCTTCAACTAATTCTTTTGAGCATTGCTCAAAGTTGTAAAAACAGTTGGGTCAGTCACATCTGTGAACCCATTTGCAACAAGTTCCCATAAATCATTTGCAATAAAAATGGTTTTCATTTTCTTTGCCCAAACATCATAATTTCTACCATCAAAAATAGGTGGCTGCTGCCAACTCCTATTGTCTCCTCCAGCCATTTTGCTAAAATGGGGAAAACTAAAACTACCCAGATAAGATCTAAGGCTTTAAAAAACTAACTGCCTAGTAAACCTATGGGCTCTGATACCATGTCAAATATTTTTATGCTAGGCAAAGAATGAAAACATGCACAGCTGAAGTGTATCAACGAAGGAGACAGACATAAAAGGAGATAGAAATATTTGCAACATTCTATTTACTCAAAAAAAAAATTACATTCATAAACTGTTTACATATAAAATATTCAGAGCTAAAGCTCTGTACACATAGCTGCTCTATGTGGGATAGCTTCCGGCGCACGGGCGCAAGGCTTACTGACTTTCTTCTGTTGCGGCAGATACTCCTGAACTTCACTGTTCAGTTGCTCCTGAACATTCCTTTTGTTCTTTGTTCTGCTAAACATTCACTTCTGTTCTATCTTAGAAAAACTTTTATCTATCTCTTACACAGAATAATATGCAATCAATTCTACTTTTGGCTTTTTAGCCAATACACAAAAATTGGCGCTCAAAAATTTGAACTCACCTAACAAAATAAATTACTGCCAGAAAGTACTTATTGGAGAGCAAGAAAGTCAAGACACAGCAGGGGGGAAAGAAATCTGAATTGATTCATCTAACAATGCATTTAATGCACCTGCCGTTGGCTGCTCAAGATTAAAAAATCCAACAAGAACATCTTGGGTGTGGTTCTATGTCTGAGCTGTCTTCTGTGAGCTCCAGAAGCTGTGAGATGGAAATCGACTCTTGCAGCATTATGCTATGTTGAAAACATGAAGAGATTGGGGTATTCGTTGTAGCATGTTCAAGAATGAAAGTAGATTGCAAGTTGTCCAAAGGAAGAGTAAGCCTGGTCAACATGAAAGTGAAGTCCATCAAATTGCCCAGCCACAATAGAAGCGTTGTAATTAAAGAAAAGATGGAAAAGGAGTAAAGATTGCTAAGTGTGCTATTCATGCTGAGACCACAGTTCCAGAAATAGAAGATGCTAGAATAGTGATCGTTGATTATTGGCAAGTTTGAAGCTGCTGATATCATAGTCGAAAGGATAAAACATTGAAATCGCCCAAATTTGAAAGAAAAAGCCACTTGTCTAAAAAGAGATCATAGTAGCTAATTTGAAAGTGTTGCTACTTTGCAGTTTCAGAAGAGTTGCAGAGTCAATCACCGAACAAGGGAAAATAGAGATTGTAGAAGATTAAAGGCACACAAAGCTGCTAAATCCCTATAACAAAATCAAGTACGGTAAGCTGAAATTTTCTACTACAGATGGGGAAAGTAGGCAAAAGAGTTAAAAAAAAGAATAAAAATTTGGTAACTACAAAAGATGTTTTAGAAGAAGAATTAATAATACTTAAAAGATGAATTGGACAATGTTACAAGGGATAATAGATGTTATTTTGAAAAAAATAAAAGAGATGCAGAAAGAGAAGTGTAAATTGTTAGAAGAAAATTATGATCATGAGAAAGAACTAGGCAAAGTTAAAGTTAAAAATGAAGAGTTAGAAGAAAAGCTGAAATCATTTGATGAGATTAAGAAAATAAATGAGGAATTTGAACAAAGAGTAAAGTTGTTTGATGAAGTTAAGAAAAAGAATGAAGACTTAGAAGAAAAATTAAAGAGATTAGAAGAAGAAAATAGGTTGCAAAAGGAAGAAATATCAAAACTGAAAGAAGAAAATAAATGTTTGAAATGAAAACCATTGATGTATGATGTATCATGTGGCACAAAAGATTTATCAAATGGATTTGTAACTTTGTTGAAGTAATTTGTGATAAAGAATATAGGCATGAAGATCATCAAGAAGGCAAAGAAAAGGATTTGAAGAAGTCAATAGACTTGGTTATAGACATCAAGATAAAAGAAGACATCAGTCAATGGTAAATGAAGAGTAAAGGAATTGGAATAGTAGACATATATGGCAGTGAAGATTAAGGGGGAGTGTTGGTGATGTGGACTCCAGCTGTACTGTTGTAATCTCCTCTACCATCATTCCTCAACTACTTCAACCATCACATTTATTTCTTCTACCTTCCTTCTTCTGCATTCTTCTTCTATGTTTCTAGACTTTTCTATTTTGTGTGCTATTCGAGAAGCTTCTCCCGTCACTTTAAGATGAACTCTGTCTTGTAAGAGAACAGGGCAAGTTACTCTGTTTCAGAAAAATGGCATGAATGTATCAATGAAAGAGCACTGGTAGCTCTGGCATTATTAAAAAAATATGTTCAATACAAAACATTGTTTTGTTTTTATATTCTTGGCTGTATGCCGTATATTGTGTTGTGCTCCTCTCTGTTCAGTAGAAATTGTGCATTTTGTTTGACATTGTATTTTCCTACACCTTCATGGTAGCAGGACAGTATGATTGCCATGTATGATTCTTTGTTAAAACTGTCTCAAGGCATGAATATTATCATAAAGTAGCATCAGAGCCTATCCATTAGCAAGCTTGTGAGGAAGAACCTTGCTTGGTTGTTTGAGAGAGGTCCCATTATGGGGAGGAAGCATTACATGCCATTGATGTGGTGTCCCATTGTGTGGATCTGTCATGAATTTTGGCACTTAGAATTGTGACAAATTATTCTGTAAGAGAGAGTTGTCCATCTCAAAGAACCAGTAAATTGTGTGCAGGCTGGACACAGCCTATGACAACGACATTCTAAATTTATACATATTATTTGACAAAACTGTTTCAATGGTCAATAGCAATGTGCTGCAATACCAGACTAGAAGCAAAGAAAAGGAGTCAAAAGTGGCACAGAGGCAATTTGATGCCATCAACAAAAGCACCGACTTGGTTGAAGTGCATTGCTTAGAGAAACACAGCCTGACTGCAGCAAAATAGAGGCACGCTATAGCCTCCCTTAGTAGTTGATTAAAGCACACTCATCATTATCAATAACCATTCTTTCAAACTTGCACCATGACTATGTCAACAACTATCGCGATAGTTCCAACCTTTTTATCTTTGTTTTCTAATCTAAATTATCTATCTTTTATTTTTTATTCTCACCTTCTCCATGTTGGCTGTTTGTAACCGTATGTCGTTTAACCGCAGCTCTCCACTTGAAGCAAATATAAGAGGGAGTCATCTTGCATAGAAAACAAATACAAGAACTAATAAAGAACATACAAGAAACTAGTTTGGAAGCGTAAATAATGGAGGGAGAATTTATCAGTGGAGTTGAAAGAAAAGGAGAAGGAGAGGGAGAGCAGTGGAGTCTAGATGAGTTGCCTCGGCATATAAAGAAATGTATATTTGCAAACCTTCCATTAGAATCAATTTCCCGCTCTCGCCTTGTTTGCAAAGAATGGAATTCTATTTTTTCCTCGCGTAGTTTTCTGTCCTCATTGCCCAAAAACAATCCATGGCTGCTTCTATGCACTGAAAAGTATTGTATGGCCTACTGCTTTTCCACACAAAAATGGAAGACCATCTCTCTCTCCTTCCTCCAAACTCTCGACCGATATATCAATCCTTACGAGTTTTCCAGTGCAGAGCTGGGGCTGCTTTTACTTAAAACCCGAAAGTTTTATTATGTTTGCAATCCGCTTATAAAAGTTTATTCAGAGATAGAAAATGATGTGAATGGGAGGGTAATCGGAATTGTACAAGGCGGAAGTGCTGATGAGCTCAATTTGGTAGCCAGGTTGGGATCCTATTATGACACTCACAGTTTCTTAACCGTATTTCTCCTTATTAAATAGATTGTCTTCTACCAACTAAAGAAAACTTCATTAACCCTTCTTAATATGTGATGCATAAAGCTAAATTATTAAATAGCAATCTCCATGTTGATGTATGGTTTTTAATCAAACAATCGATACCCATTGCTAACCTTGCATGGGTCTCTAGCTGAGATGGAAACATTAACTAGCATGAGACTTTCATAGAATCACATTGCCTTTTTTTGAAAGTAAGCCCCCATCAACCCATTGTACTCGCACAACTACTTCACATTTTTTTTTTTTTTCTGTAACTACCTTTAACTGATTCGCCCAGAATGAGTTCTATAGGAGGAGCCAAAGCAAGTTAAGGCCTCCACAATAGACAACCGACCCTGGAAACATTTTTTTTCTAAATGATTTCTTCATTAAAAATTGTATCGACTCTCTAACTAAAGTTTATTTACAGGCCCATAACGCAATAATCATCCTTCCCATAGGAAATTTAAGGAATATACAATGGCAAGGTAACTTTTACATGTGAAACATTGGTTGATCAGAGAGGAAATGACATCGACCTCTCTTTCCCTACCCCAATCCTTAGCGGCTGGTGCTATTACACATTATATTATTACAAGTGTATTATATGGTTGATTGCTTGTAGGGCGACTAGCTTGTAGCAGAGTGGCTAGGTTAAATAAGAGAGGGATGACACCACCCTTTGGGGTGGCGACCCTCCATCGCATCCTTTCCATGCACACCCAACGCCCCACCAAAAGATAGAAGATCCTAAAGCTTTCCTAATGCACATACCACTTCACCTCTTTCTTGCAACTAATTACTACTAGCTGCATTACCCCGCATTCTTAAAAATCCTAAAGGGTTAATGAAGTTTTCCATTAAGCCTGTGAGAATAGCTGCATTACCCCGCATTCTTAAAAATCCTAATTTGGGTATATTATTAATCGGAGCATATGGGTTGTCCGTTCTAGTGGTAGTAAGGTATCCGGAAGTGCATACGGGTTTGGGTCCGCTAATGGGTTTGGTTATCTTGGAGTTGTTTGAGGATGACAAAGATGAGTTGCTCTGGAAGTGGAGAGAGTTTGCAGAGATGCCACCAAACTCTCTCCCTTACTACATTAGGACAGGAAGTGATGGGTATTATGAAGTTGTGGGAGATTATTTGTGTTTTATGAGGTCAAATGGTAAATTTTTAGAGGGAGTTGCATATAATTTAAAGGGTTTTGGCAATGCCTTCTTCAATGTGCACATATAAATTATTATAAGATTTTGTCATTTCAGCCTACACTAATGATGAAAGGGTGGCAGTAAGGCTTCTGCATCAGTTTTTATTAATTTCATATGATTTCTTTTTAGAGTGGAAATATGTTTTTTTCAATTGAAAAGTAATAGATTATTGAAATAATAATAATAATAAGAGACATTGTTTAAAATAAGAATTTTAAAATAATTTATTAATGGATTTGAATATAAATTGTTATTATTATGTCTATATAAAATGAAATTTGAGATATATGTTTATTAAAATTATGGAAAATTCATTTAAAAATAAATAAAATTATTAAATAATATTAAACACATCTATCTAAAAAAATGTTTAGATACATACATAGACACATAAATTAACATTGTTTATTTTAGTTTATTTGTAATATATTTTTTTACTCTTAGATATATCATTTATTTGCATCTATTTATTTTATTATATATATATATATATATATATATATAACTATTTTTTAATATTTAAATAAAAATAGTCTTTATACATCTATCTATTGTTTAAATTTTGATTTGTTTTTTGTTTTCTATATTTTTTAGTTTTGTTAATTACTGAATTATTTAAGATCTATATATTTACTCAACTCTTGTCCATCAAATTTTTAATCATATTAACCAATTAAAAAATTTAGGCAAATAAAAAATTCAACTTCAAATTAGCAAAGCAAAATTTACAAATATATACCATTACATTTCACTCCTTATGAGATTGGTAAATTAATTCTCAAGTGAATAAAATAACTATAATATAACTTTTTAATAAATAAAGATTGCATTAAAAAACAACTTTTAAATAAACAAAAACAACTTTTAAAATAAATGTAAAATAAAATGGGCAATATAAATAAAAAGAAATAAAAAATATAAATGAAATAAAATAGTTTTTGATTTATTATAGGTATATTTAAGATCAAGATCTTTATACAAATGTTTTTTTAATTAAATAATTATTTTCATTTTTAAATAAATAAATTATTATAATATAATCAAGAGATATTAATTATTTTAAATCTATTACATTTAAATAGATACATTTGATGTTTCTTGGACAATTCTACTTTCTCTAAATGGATTTTTTTGTCTTAAAAACTCTATATAAGGATCCCAACATAGATCCTTAAAAACTTTTAAAGAAGTTAAATGAAATTGGTTACATTTTTAATTGTCACAACAAATTAGCCTATTTATCTTTATAAGAGGTAAGTTGCATATTCTCTTTAAAATCATATTTTGTAATATATTTAATAAAATACATGTAAATGGCTTTTTTTAAAAAATTAATCTATCTTTAATTACATTTATGAGGAAGGTCACCACCCAAAGACCCCATAATAGTTTAATATTATTATATTATATTATTTATTTATTATTGTATTTTTCTTATTCAATTATTATATTATACTAATTCTTTTATTATTATTATTCTATTAATGTTAGTATAGTGTATTATATTAATTTTACAATAATAATATTATTATTAAGGGCTGGTAGTTCCCTATAAATAATTAGTATTGCTACTTTATTTATTTATTATTAGCAATCTGTGTTGGCATCTGAGCCTCGCACCTATGTGTGAGATTCATAAAGCTTCATAGGTTTCCATACCCTTAGCATTGGTTGGCACATTTATTATGCAATAGTTTTTGTGATGCTTGGCATGCTTGGTATTAATTTTCATGCTTGAATTTTGAAACAATGCTCATAAAATCTAATGTGAAGTATTCTCCTTGATGGGTTATGATTAGTTTCTTGCATTCGGCTCTTGCGTGGAATGTTACATTTGGTCTAGCTAAGGGATATGCTTGATATTACCATTATTTCTCACACTTTATCCCTTATTTTAAGAATTACTTTAGATTGTTGCATTATGAAGAGATTATAATTTTTTATAACCATGGAAACCCCATATTGCTTACTAGTGATTGAAGTCAATTGTGAGGTTCAAGCATAATGTTGAGGTTGTATGCCTTATTCTAGAAGTTGGGGCTACATAAAAGTAGCATATGAATAAATATAAATATTGAAAGAGATTACAATGTTAGTTGACACAACCCAAAACAATAAAATAGATTCCATTATTGAGGAATTATATAATATCATTAAAGCTATGCAAAGAATAATTGCATCAAGAAATTCCTTAATAAATGAAATAGAAAACCAGTCTACTAGAAACCTAAAAAATCTACATGGAATTTTGGTAAATTGCCTAAAATTATGCAGGTATTTTAAATGCTCAATTGCAATCCTCTTATACAATATATACAATATATACCATAATACTTGGACTTAATTTTATATATAATATATTGGTTATTAATATAATTTTTTCGATGAATATGTTTTACTCTCTAAGGACTTGCATTATATGCTTGTCTTGTTACTGGGCATTATAGTTGTTTGAACACATACTATATTAATTAAATATCAATGAAACATAGGAAAAGGGAAAGCTTAGGGATTGCACTCTAGGTTTTGACACCTTCTCCAAATATTTCATCTAGGGATTTGAGGTAGCAGGGGCTTGATTAATTTGGACAAGGTATAAGACTGACTTGAAACCTGAAAGGTGGGTCAACTTTCCATTGACCAAATATAGAATGAATTTAGGGATGAAATGCAATGTATTGACTATGCTAATGATACAAATTTTAGTTTTGATACAAATACAACAAGTACAAAATGTCCCAAAATAAATTTAGATTGTTGGAATAGACAAGACAAGACACTTTGCACTTATCATATGAATTTGAGTCTAATTTTTGAGGACTAATCTACCCTGGGTGACAGTGTCCTTGTTAATCAATTTCAAATCTTTTTTTCCACTTCTCGAGAGCTAGATCAAAGCTTTTGTTTCCTAGTTGTTGCATTATTGGATCATTGTCAAATAATTATGTAATTGAGTTTTCATTTGTTGTCAAGCTATAAGCTTTGAATGCAATAATAAATAATTGACTTTCAAACTTCTCCCAATCTTCTTTTGATCTGAAAGTTGCACATTAAAAGAGAGAGAGAGAGAGAGAGGGTTGTGCCATTTACAAGGTTGCCTTAGTCAAACTTTATGTTAGTTTTTCCACTTCCACAATAGCAATGTTAATGATAAGGAAAGATAAATCATTAGTGATTTTCAATTCATCACTCCAAAAATGGCTTTCTTGAAGGACTAAAGTCATAAAAATCTTGATGAGGGTACTCCCCTTACAAAACCACACGCACACAAAACAAAACAAGAGGGATAAATAGAAAATCTAGAAAGAAACACTTCCTTTCTATCATCTTGATGAAGTCAATTTATAATACTCATAAAATAACATACTATAGCCACATGGGCCTTCTCATTATAGAAATCTACAAGCCAAAAACAAGGATCTGCATTACCAAAACTCTCTTCTATAACCCTTCTTCTCCCTCTTTATCCAAGAAGTGTAATCACCTTAGAATATTCTTGAAGCTGTAAACCCATTTTAGCACCAAAAATTCCATCGTCTATTTCCTGCTCTAGAAGATTTTTATTTATTTATATATTTATAGCTTTGTCATAAATTATGATTTGACTTTCAAATTTTCAATTGCAATATGTCATTTGAAAGCTTTTGAGGAGATCTACAACCATCATTCACCAAATCTATAAGATTTCGCACCCTATTTCAGGGCTTCAAAGGGCCTAAATTTTTAGTTTTAAACTTCATTGGAGAAATTTCTCAGGATGAAATTTTAATATATTGCAAATGGTAGAGGATTTCAAGATGATTCTTTCACCAAAATCTTATTTTCTGATTTCACTCCCTGGGGTCAATTTTTCATGTCCATAAGAACCCAAATAGGCTAACTTACTAAAAATAGCAAGTATTTATTTTTTGTTGTTTCAAAATTTTAACTATCCCAAAGACTACACGAGTCATCATGGGCCCCAAAACAACTAAGTAAACTACAAACTGTTGGGTGAAAATTATGTAATTAACTTTTTGATAGATTACACAACTAGGACTTTAGCCACAACTATGTGAGATGTGAATCTCTCCTCTCAAAAAGGGGAGGCGCCCTTCTTATTGCTGATAGAAGCGATAGTAAAACAAACAAGTAATTACAAAATGTACACAAAAATTATGAAGTGAGGGGGTGTGTTACATTCATCCTTCTCTCTTTTTTCATAGAAGATGTTTACAATGCTTCACTATTGGAAGTTCTTAATTCTTAATAACTCTAAACTAACAATGAGCAGTAATGCCAATACCTCTATCTTGTCAAAGAAAAGTGTAGAGGTACCAGAAATGATTAACAATAAACTAATAAAATTAAAGGGAAAGCTCACGAAGGCACAAAGTCATTTCGTAGCTTTTTCGATGGTGGATCTATGAAAAGTGTTTCATTTGTCACATTAGAAGCACAAAGTCTTCTTAGATGCAGCAATTCTTTGAACAGTATGAACAATTACAAGCGCAAAGTATTGTAGATTATCCAACCAAAGTATCCAAAGAGCATGAACAATTACAAACACAAAGTCTTGTAGATCATTCAACCAAAGATAAACAAAACACAAATGAAAATCTAAATAAAGGATGTAACACAAAGTTTACATGAATTACTTAGAGCCCTTCAGATTCCATAAGCTAATCACCACCAAATGAGATCAATTCATAAAATTATTGAATCCAACACAAATTTTGGTTTGCAATCCTCTTCTTTATTGATCAATTTTCATTCACAAAGTATGAACACAAAGTTTCACAATTCTTCTTCAAAAAGGCCAGCACTTCATTGCAAAATACTAAAGGATAAATTTACAATAGAAATCCCTCACATTATATAGAAAGAGGGATGAGAAAAATTAGGAATCTAATTGAGGAAATCAAGGAAAGTTAGGTGAGTGATTCTAGGAGATCTCACCTAACTTGGACCAAAGTCAAAGTGTAATTTGTTTTCAAAAGATTACATCTTTGAACTTGGTGCAATTACAATTTACAAAAAGACATCTAAGATGTCAGGAAATATTTACAAAATGCATAAACGGATGCACTGGAAATGTCTAACACTGGAGATTAGGAACATTCTTCATGTTTCCTTGCTTTGGGTGCGAAAGTCTTCATATTTCTTCCTAGTCTCCTGCCTAAACTTCTCAATTGGACCAACGGTGTAATCCACAATGGTGTGAATTCTCGTGATTGATCTCATGGCAGATGAGTGAACCTTCTTGCACCTATCAAGATGCATTTTCAAGTTATCTAATGTGAGCCTTATATCACAAATGACATTTAGTGAGGCTTCTAAAAAGTCTAAACTATCAATCAACTTCATGATGGCTTCTTTGAAGATCTGAGATATTTTTGTGGCCGGCAAGAAGATACGATTCTCCTCAAGAAGTTGACCTGGTAACTCCTTGATACCTTTTTCAACAATAACACGATGTCCTTTGACATCTTCCTGCACTTGGTGGAGATCTTCCATAAGAGATTGAATTACTTGAATTCGATGTTTCAAGGGTTTTCTTACCTCAATGAACTTTTCTTTGTCAGGAATTACCCCGACTTCCACTAGTTTACTAAGCTTTACCTGCTTCATTTGTGACCATGACAGCAGGCATTTTTCCATCTCTCTACACTCTTGGGAAAGTACACTTTTTTCTTTATCAAGCTCTGTGGTGAGCTTGGCCAACAAGGTAGTTTTCTTGTCTGCAGCAATTATGATTTGAGATCAGTGTTCTATGATCTTCTCAATGAAATCATACAACACCCTGCCTTTGGAGGTGAACTTCTCAGCTTTCTTGACAGCTGGGTCTTCAATACTTACCACTGTCAGTGGTTGTGCATTAGTTGGAGATCCTACAAGTCTCTATACAATAGTGGCATAATGCTTTGCCCTCTGCTTGTACATATTGTGAGCTTGCTCCATTTTATCTAGTCTTCCAACCAAGATATCCAATGTCACTTGCATGTCAACCTTTGCACTTTCATTGGTAACCTTTCCAAGCTGGACTTTTGTTACCATGTAGTCCTCCATATTGACATCACCTTCTTCTTGCAGTGGTATGCCAATTTTCGCATACTTGTTGCCAGTCTTGTCAATGTTCAGCCTTGAGTATACTTTTTCCTTTTTCTTCCCTTATCCTTTGGAGGGACTATCTCTTCGAGTTCGAGCTCCTCTAGAGAGATCATTTGCTTCTTCTGCTTCGACACTTGAGATATCATCCAAGGGGGAAGGAAGGATGTATGAACTTTTGGATTCACTGTCAACTCAGTTGTCATCATCACTTCTGAAGTTATTGTCATGTCTGAAGTTACTATGGGTATTGTGACAATAGGAGAAGTGTTTGTCATCATTGCTCCTATAGACTGCACATTGAGTTGATCATGCATTGACTCATTCATTAAATGATTGAATTCATTTTCAAAAGTGATATCATATGTTGGTGAAGATAGGCTAGGAATGGATGATGGAGGACTTGATAGTATATCAACTGTATGAATGCTTGTCACTGAGGGAGTATCAAGCGAGGTTGATGCTATAGGAATAGTGGATATCTCAACTACAAGAATGCATGTAGTAGGAATGGGTGATGATGGAACAAGAGGTCGAGGAGTTCTTAAACTTGGAGGGGTATGAGGAACACTAGAAATCACAGGCGATGACATTCTAGGAATTTTCTCAACTACATTCTTAGGTGGAGACGTAGTTCTTTCTTGATCATGCCTGGGTTCTTGTTGATCACCCTCTTGTCTCTCTGATTTTGGTTCACCTTCAAAATCACCTTCAGATTCTTCTTCAGAATCTTCTTTAGACTCTTGTCCACTTTCAGAAACCTCTTCTGCATCGGAGTCTGCTTTTGCTAAGTCTTATTCTTTAGCGGATTGGTCACTAGAAGTACCTTCTTCATCGAAATATATCTCCTCTGGAATGGACTTTTTACCTTTAGAGTGAGATGGATCAGATTTTGTGGTTTCTCCTTCTGGGACAAACTGGGTATCTTTCTTGCCAATAGTAAACTTGATCCTAGGACCTCTTCGTGAAGAAGTGGGAATAGCCGCTGATCTATTTTTCATGCGGAGTTCTTGTTGTTGACGAGCTTCTGCTTCAGATTCTTCTCCTTCTGAATCTGTTATGAAACTTTTCATTTCATAAACATGCTTATGTAACTATTATGTAGTGTTGGCTAGGATTGGCTTCAATCTCTCTCTCATGCTGGTAATTTCTTTCCTGGACCATTAAATTGTAGGCAACGACCTTATAGAAACCTCTTGTTCATCATAGACAACATTCATGATATCGCCAGGATCTGTAAAATCCTCTGGTAGGTCGGCAATATCAAGGTCTTTGATCTGCTGAACAATCAACCTACAATAATCCATTTTGCAAATGGCTTCTTCATCTCTACAATCAGCCCAAATGTCTTCAAAACAATACTTGTGATGATGACCCTTTTGTAATTTCTTTTTGACATCTCGGTAATCAAAATCAGACCTATACCTATAGGTCTTGATTGTCATGATCTGCATTTCAGCATAAACAGACTTGGCTTTTTGTACAGTTGGGATAGTATATCTGTAGATTGTCAGTGGGAACTTGAATCCACACTTGTGGTTACTTATGCATTCTTTATGCACTGAAATCAGCTGTCTGCACGTTTCCATGAGAACCTACTTATCCAAAGGATAACATGGCAGCATATAAGGACAACCAGTGTAGCACCCCACTCTTAAATAAGTAAACATTGGGAATTGAAGAAATAGGCATCCAACTTTACTTACCACCTTATAAGCCTCATCAGATACCCTCCTCCTTTCAAGAGCTGGATCAAAAATTGAAAAGCAAAGGTGCAAAGAAAGCATCTGTAACCCGCCTGAAGTGATGAAAGCTTTCCTTCAATTCTAGTTGATAGAAAAATTTGTACACATGTACCATCATTCAATTCCCTTTTGTAGATAGGCCTGGAAATTGTTTCATTACAGCTATTTCATACACCAGGTAAGAAGTCATATATAATTTCAATGTGGAAGGAGCATTGATCAGCTGCTCATGTATTTCATCACTGATCTGTTTGCCCCAGTCAATGTGCACCTTTTGTCTTCTTATAATTCTGATGTATTCATACATCCAATCATGAAAAGTGGATGATTTTGGCAAGCATTTTACTCTACTTAAAAATGTGATCATATCTTTGACGTCATCTTTGAAATCACTTTGCAAGAGTCCCTTTGGCCATTTGGAAACAGATTGTCTAGGCTTCTTCAACTATTGAGTATTTATTAGGTTTTTAGCGTTGTTGGGATCAACATCAAAGACTTCTTGTGCTTTTTGTATAGATATATCAATGTATTTCTCCATTTGAGGAACCTTAAACACAATGTCAAAGAAATCAGGGTCGAGTCTTAAAATCTTGTGCCTAGAAGAATCGATCACACTTCTACTTTCTCTAATGTAGTGAGATGTCTCTTGAAGGACAAACTTTGTATTGTGTGTAGCTGTAGGGAACAATATAGCTACCAAATGTAGGTTACTGTGTACAATTGCTCTCATCGGGTTAGGAAGTGGCTTCATCTCAGTTTGCTTTGTAAAATCAACCAAGTCTTGATGGCCAACTTCTATGTCTTTTATTTCGTCCACCTTAGAGACCACTATAATCAGTAGATAGACACCTTGATATTTATATTTCATTTTTCCCTTTTCTTTTGAAGAATACATAGGTTTATTGGCAGTCATCAAGAGCGACTAAATCTTGGATCAATCAACTTTGAAGATCCTAAAAAGAGACTGCAAGGTGTCGAGCCAGAAGAAACATTAGTCATTAAATAGCATGGGAATGCGCAAAATGAGCAATGATGATGGGAAAGCGTGGAGCAGATGACAAGGCACACAAAATAATGCACAAAATGGAAGGAGCGAGGTTCAAGACTGAAGCTTGCAAGTTTGGAGTACTTCTAGAAAAAATTGTGAAAAGTGTAAGGGCGCACTTTTTTAGCGCCCTTACATTTTGGAGAATTCTGACTTTGATGTAGGGGCACTGAAAAACAATGCCCTTACACTTCTCAGTGTTAGAATAAAATGCAAAATGCCAGGGCGCACTTTTTCAGCACCTCTGCACTTGCGATATTTTCTAGAAACAGATGCACTGATGCTTGAAAATAGCGCTTGGGGTTTTTTGAAGCATGGGAATGTTAAAAGACAAAAAATTGTTTTCGTGTATTGAGTTGCTCTGAAGTTTATTTCACCACCATTGTAAATGTGGATAAGAACCAAGCAATTCTACTTACAAAATGTGAGTTTCTTCAATGTTTGCTGCTCCAAAATATTGTTGAAAGGGCTACGTGGAAAGACACTAGAACAAAACGTAGGAGAGAAAGAAAGAAAAGAAAAGCGCGTGGGAGAGAAAAATCACACTAGAACAAGCCAGAACAAACCTTGCATGAGGGTGTATTAGGAAAACATGCAAGGATAAGAGGAGGATGCCACACAAAAGTGTGATGGAGAGGAAGCAAGGAAAAATGTGCAAGACCAAGAAACACGAATGGAGAAAAAGAATACGCGTGGGATAAGGAAAAACATGAGAAGGGAAACAAAGATTAATAAAAACACATAAGTAAAACCATAGATATGTACAAGATAATAAAGGATAATGAAGAGAAAGCAAGGAGAATGACTCACCAAGAGAAAACATGAAATTTGAATGAGAGGAACCTCATATTTCTCAAAAACGTGTTTTGTAGCTTGAGATGATTTTGCTCAGCAAGAAGGAATACAGTTTGAAGATCAAGAACAATGAAAATGAAACAATAAAACACTTTTAAGTAAATGGTAACTCAAAAACCTAACTCAAGTCGAGCAATTAATTTAGGCACAAAAAGTGGCACGATGAGCGAAAAATGTAAAATGCATGAAGAAATGCACAGAGGCAAGAAAATGACTAAGTGTTGATAAAAAGTGTAATAGTGCACTTTTTTAGCACTCTTACACTTTTGAAAGAAATCACCTTCATGCAGGTGTGCTGAAAATCAGTGCCCCTGCACTTTTTATACTTAGCCAATTTTTGGCTTGTGAGCAGGAGCACACTTTTTTAGTGCAACTACATTTTTCACAATTAACTAAGTATGAATAGTGGGACTTTCACAAAGGGGCTTGTTTCGAAGGTATTCACGAGGTGAACATACGGGGACACTCAAACTAAATGTTTGATACTTTGGAACGCATTTTGAGGTGGTGTGAAAATCACCTCATTTTGCATGCTTGAACTCCATGAATCCTAGTAAACGGACAAGTTTCGTAGGGGGTTATTCGTGGAATGAGCATTGCTAGATTCCGTGATAACACAAAAAAAATGAGAATACAATATTTTTGGGTGATGCAAGATTACCCTTACACCATTGCATGCTTTTGCATCAAATCTCCTCAAGGCTTGATTGTTGTTAGCTTGATTTTCTTAGAGACCTACAAGGGTGAGTTTTCACATACAATATGATAACATGAACATGAACAAACACATATACACATTAACATGATGCTTGGATCTTGAATTTCTATAATAAATCTTTGAAATGCTACACATGACTTGCCTAATAATGCTCTTGACCTCCAATTTTTCCAAGAATTTTTAAATTTCCTTCAATTGATACAATAACTAGGAATTTATAGGTAATTATTCTAATTTCCCAAAAATTAAATCCTAACAACTAAATTTGGACATTTGAAATTCAAATGATAAAATACAGACACGGACATTTTTTATTTTGAAGCCAAAATAGGGGGACTAACTTAGCTAGGGTGACTTAGTCCTATCCCTATTTTGCGGGATTTAATGCGTCAAGGGAAAAATATTAAATAAATGATTTTTTTATACTTGCAAATTGTTGGTAAATGTTGAAATTGGCCAAGGACTACATAATTTAAGAAATTAGGTGTTTAATTAGGTCCATGCACTTAAGGGGGAGAAAAACATAGTGTGAAATTTTCATGTGTGATAATTTACAATGCTACATTTAACCCCTACTTTAGTGAGAGTATGAACTTACTTTTATACTCACACTAAAATAGAAAATATATCAAGAGGGGTCTAATTTTCCAAATGTTGAAGAGATAGGATGTCAAAGGATCTAGGGGGAATGCACAAGCCCTAAGGATCAAAGATTCCATGAAAAACCAACATAATCACAAAGGAACACACATGTATGAAATGCAACAAGATAGCATACACAATGGGGTAAACTCACAAACTGGTTTACAATTCTAGCAAGGAAAATTGCAAAAAATGCCCCTATGGAAAAAAAATTGGTTTCTGGGGGTTCAATTTTTTTTTGGCTTGAGTGAACCCAAAGGGGGTTTGCTCGAACCCTGCTTTGAGCAAACCTATTAAATGTTGGCCAAGTTCTACCATAGTTCTCATTTCCTAAGAAAAAAATAAAGGAAAACTTTGTGGAAAGGGGGTTTTGTCAAACCTTGGCTCAAGTGAACCCAAGTTTGACCAAATCTCAAAGGGGGCTTCGCTCAAAATTGGGTTCACTCAAACCTCCCTTTTCTCTCCTTCTCCCCCTCTAGCACCAAAAATCTCTAGAAATTTTCCATTTGAAGCTTGAGTTGAGGATGAAAATGGAGAATACTTTATAGACCCAACTTGATGATGGTAGTCGTTAGAATGAGCTATCCAACGAATATAATTTTAATATGTTTTGGTTTTATTATGTATTTCTTTTTTTAGTTTGATTAAACATAGGTTTTTCACCAAAAATCAAGCTCTTTGTTTTGCATATGTAGAAAAATAACAGATAATAAAAAAAGTAAAATAGAAAAATATTAGTGCACTAGATACTGATGTCCTTGATCTAGTAAGAAAAAATTGAATTTCAATACATACAAAAGAAATTACGTTGTATACAGTCCGCTTATGTCTGAATTGTAATTGGTTTGACTTTGAAACTTGATTAAGGAAAATTTATTCAATAAAACACTATGAAACCAAATCAAAGTGCTAGATATCATAGTTACAAATCTATATTAAAAAAAATATAATTTTATCCATCGTGGAAAAAAAATTATGTCGTATACAGTGAGCATCACTCCTTAAAAATGGTGTTTACTAGAAAAAACTAGTTTTCAAAGGATATGGAAAAAGAAGTTCAATCTGATTCCAAAATTCTTGAAAAAAATATATTTAAAATCTATAGACAAAATTTCACAAATCAATAGTTTGCATTATTTTCAAATTCCTCGTGGTTTATACCCAAAAGTGAAGATTTAGTTAGAAAAAATCAATTTAGTGTCTAGTTTGGCCAAAAATTGTAAACTAGTATTGTGGGATCACCCAATGTCAAAATTAAATGTGAAAGTAAGGGTATGAATATCATGGACTAGTAAGCTATGTTATCCTAGGATCCATAACCAAAACATTCATGGCTCACAGGCTAACAAAGTTTGGTATTTTCTTGGTGAACCACAAACCGAAGTCACCATGGGCTAGTGAAGTCTAATATTCACTAGGTGAGCACCCAAGACAAAGTAGAAAAGTGAGAAACACAAAATATCTAGTGAAGTTCAATATGCATTAGGTGTGTACCCATGTCAACCATACCATGAATTAGTATCCCTAATAATTCTAGCAATGTCTTACACAAATGACCAAGATTGTATGCCAACAAATCACTAAGTCTAGTGCATGTGAATAAAGTGAATAAAAAATGTAAAAATCAACGCATCACTAAGTCCAACGCACGTGAACAAAGTGAAGAAAAAATTTCAATGTTAAAACATCACTAAGTCGAGTGCATGTGAACAAAGTGAAGAAAAAATGGCAATGTCAACACATCACTAAGTCCAGCATGTGTGAAAAAAGTGAAGAAAATAATGCCAATTTCAATGCATCACTATGTCTAGAAAATGTGAACAAAGTGAATAAAAATGCCAATATCAATGCATCACTAAGTAGAGTGCATCTAAACAAAGTGAAGCAAATAATTCCAATGTATGCCCCAACTATAAAGAAATTTCTAAACATCATGCTATGAGAAATTGATTTAATGTAGAGAATGAAAATTTCCGTGTGATTAAAGGTCATGCAAGCTTATTTGGAAATCCCTATGCAAATTATATGTTTCTAAATAAACTATATCTCATGATAAGGGGTTTCCGTTGTTGGCAATAGACACTGCAAATTTTTTCATGTGTTTTCATTGATGGAAACCCCAATCAGTGTTTGGATCCGCACATAATCATTTGCTCCCACTGGCAGACAAATGGAGGACAGTCAGGAAGAACAGAGCATCTGACAATTTTGTGATCATTGATTGACTTGTAGTTTTCAGTCATTATTTTGAGTTGTGGATCTCATGGAAGGTTTATTAATGTATTTCTTGTGTTATCCAGAAATCTCAGTCCCTTGTACCAGGTTATGTGCAAGTATGGAGATCATGTTGGTTATTTTTTGTTCATCATAGTTTTGTGGCTGACTTAGTTGATAAATTGTGTTGTGGATATTTGAGGAATGTTTATTTGAATATTTTAGTGTTTTATCATTATTTTTTTGGTCCAAGCTAAGTTTTGGATGACCGTTGAGGGTGGGTATTGAATATTATTCAAGATCTAAGCCAACAGTTGCAAATATTTCCAAATTTTATTGAAGTCATCTTATTGCGACTAAATCCTTTGTTGTGGATATATATAAGTGATTAGTTACATCATTTTGTGTGTAGAAAAGGTGTTTCAATAGTTTTTGTGATCATCAAAAGGGAGACTAAGTGATAATGCACAGTTTCACTTGTGCATCAAAGATCTTGAGGTGCAAATTTGTGCAGAGCAGAGTAGAAGTGAAAAATTAGTTGGAAGGACAGAAGATCTACTACTAAGCCTAACTAAAATTTTAATCAAGCATTTGTAGATGCTATTATCTCAGTTCATTCTCTTGGATCTAATCCAAATCATTGTAAGGTAGTGATCCCTTCTATTTTTAGTAGTGAGCTCTAGGCAGTGTTCCTAATTGCAAGTGCATTCCCATTTTGTAATCTTTCTTTTGGGTATACTGAAATTATATTGTGGATTGGCCATCCATCGTGGTTTTCCCCTAATAGGGTTTCCACGTAAAAAAATCTTGTGTTATGGTGTTGTGGTTTTTTTTTTTTTCTGTTTATGTATATATCTTTTGATTGAATGCTTTAAGTGGGTTAAAGATCAGAATAATAAATTATATTTTTGCACAACACTAATTCACAACCTACCTCTTAGTGTTGCTTTTTTCCAACAGTCCCCAGTGTAATGCCAAAAATAAAACAAAAGATTAACACAAGAGGGATCCACTGATGTAGAGTCACTATATGTCTTTGGTACAATAATTTATGTGAGCTTGAAATTGACATTATTGCCCAAATACTCATGGAACAATGAACATAATGGAGGAATGACACATAGAGAGAGAATAAATAGTCTTTTGGATCAACATATTGCATTTTCCCTAAAATGAAAATATAAGACAAGAAAAAATACAATGTTCATCACATAGAGAAGAATAGAGATACAAATAGAAGAATGCCACAACAAATTTTTTTCCTTTGTATCATATTTCCTTAGGAGAATCAAGAGTAGTCCAAAGAAAAATCACTACTTCACAAAGGCACACCAAGTACCACAACACGAGAGATCACATCATGTGCAAGAAAACACAAAAGACACATAAAGTAAACACAAATGTACCAACCATGCAAGCCTTTCTAATGAAAATTATTTGCATCCCAATCTTGATCATCATATAGGGAAGGTGGAAAAATAGCCAAGGGGACTACAACAATTTTTGTACTAGGAGAATCATGAAGTTTAACATATGGTAAATCACTCTCAATAAAAGGATCGTCATGGTTGTCCCCACCTAAATCTATGGGATTTGAAAATAATAGACATAGATCATTATGCACTTCTTCATCAATTCTACTATCTTCAACCTTGTCATCCATATTTATGACCATGGGTGGTTTAATGATAATGTCAGTTATATGTTCTTGTTTCAGTTTTTATTTTGATGAAAGTTTTAATTCCTCTTGATTTATATGTATAGTTTTTAATTTTTTATGCTTTTCTTCCTACTGAAGAGCAAGAGCATGATGTATTTTGCTACACTCTTTAGCATTTGTGTTTCTTCTTGTGTATCTTTCAATTTGTGAAGGTGTAAGGGTGGGTTTGCCAACTATTGGTCTATTCCCTTCCCTTAGGGGAGGAACTAAAGGGGCCATTGAGGGTTTGGAAATGATTGTATTTTTAGGCCTATACACTTTCTTTACTTTTAGAGTCATGAAAGAAAATGTGTGATTGAATCTTGGTATTTTATATGATATAGGTGGAGGAACTGCAACATATTTTCCTTGGTTAATTTGGACAGTGTTTTCTTTAGACACAGGTTCATCCACAGCCTGTGGGGTGGGAGGGACAACCATAGACTTATCATTTTCAAGAATAATTCTAATTGATAATAGTATTATGTGCTTTTCCTTAAATTCTTTATGTGATCTAAAAAAGAAGTCTTCATGAGTTTTAATAGGTTCCATGGGTTGAGGAAAAAATTAGTCCACGAAAAGTTTCCATAGGAAGATAGGATTAAACCCACTATGATGCACTGTGAATATTTGATCTTAAAGGGGAACTTATTACACTTGTGTACATAACCTATGGTATATCATTCATAGAGTATATCCATGGATAGCCTAGCTTCACAAGGAATTGGATTGATGTTGGTATGATACATAATGAGACATTTAGTTGTTTTGTTCCAACCTTAAGAGGAAGATTGATCAAACCTATAATAGGGCAAGAAAAAACATCATATGTTTTCAATCATGAGTTTGTTTTTTCATAACAATATTGATAAATCTCATGCACATACATGAATTCCTCAATGATATCATTTTCTAAACACATGTGATCATTGGTTATTCCTTGTGTAGGTTTGTCATTCATACGATCAGTGATATAGAGAGGACCATTAGACACATGTATAGATGCATGAATATGGGTGAAAGCAATGACAGGTAACAAATTCATTTTTCCCTTATGATATTGAACATATATTAAATAAACCATGTTGTCTAGACCATCCTTATCATTATTTTTATCATCATTTTCATCATCATTCTTATCATCATTTTTATCCTCGCAGGCTTGTACAAAGTTGGATGCACGATTTGGGATGAGATTTACAAATGTTTGAAAATTTTGATTTGATGGGGCAAAAAACTTGTTTCCTTTACCATTAACACCACCCAAATAGATGTGATTAGAATTGAAGAGGTCTTGCACTTAATTTTAAAGATGCATACATCAT
>VDFB02179234.1:61883998-61897285 GCA_007258455.2 Sequoia sempervirens
TTCCTCTATTTGAGCCTCCTTGAGGTCCTCTTCCCCTGTTAAATCCTCCTCTTGAAGATGTTTCACCTCCATGCTCAGTGAGTTTTGATTCTCCATGATTCCTTTGATCATTGCCTCTACCTTGGTAACCACCACACTATCCTCTTTGATCCCTGCCTTTGCCTCTTCCCTTAGAAGCCTGATCTTGCTTCCTTTTGTTCCTTTCCTCTATCTTTATGGCCAACTGATAACATTGATGTATTGTTTTAGGACTCAAAAGAGCCATCTCCTCTTGGATGTTCCATTTCAAGCCATTAAGATACCTAGCCACTTTGAGGCTCTCATCCTCTGTCACATTAGACCTCATACAAAGCTTTTGAAACTCTTTAGTATAAGTGTTTACATCTTGGTCTTTCTACCTTAAACTTCGCCTCTTCTTGTGTAGTTGAATCTCATAGTCATCCGCATGTAGGTTTCATTTACCTAGCAACCATTCCTTTCCAAGTTGATATGGGCTTTTTGCCTTCTTTTCCCTCTCACCAATAAACTTCCACCATGTCAGCTTCTGATCCTCTCAATCTTGACTTAGCAACCTTTACTTTCTATGCCTCGGTGATATCATCTCATTCAAAATGGTTTTCCATGCCCTCTATCCAATCCATGACCAAATCAGGTTCCATTTTCCCACTGAATAGTGGTATGCCCTCAAGTCCTTTTCCACTCAATGCCTTTAATGCTTTCAAGAAAGGTTCTTCCTCCAAAACAAGGTTAGGTTCAGGGATCTTTTCTTCCTCTGCAACCTCTTCTTCCTTTGGTATTTTTCCTTCCAACTTCACATTGTTCAATGCTTTCTCAAGTTTCTCTATTCTTTCTTTTAATGACTTATTGTCTTCTTTCCTCAAGCCAACCATCTTTTCCTAATTGTGCATTTGTCACCATGATGGAAGAATCACTAGACACAACCTCTAACATATAAGATGCTTCCAAAATCTTTAACCTGCTCTGATACCAATTTGATAGGGAGAGGGTTGGAGGAATCAATCACTGATTCCTGCTCTAGGTCTCACTTGGAAGACCTCCTTGGTGCCTTGCTGCTCAACCTTAACCTATAGGAACTCCTTCTTACCTATGTTCCCCTGGTTCTCTTGGCCAACCTCTCTACCTTGTTAGTTTTCATCTACCAAGCCATCTTTGATATAATTCCTCCATTCTTCCTTTAACCCTTAATCCTTCCTAAAGGTTAAAAACTCCAAAATGTTGAACACAACTTTGCAGGGGTGTGAGGGTGATACAAAGGCTTCAAAACATCTCATCTTTTTCTCTTAAGACCCTCCTAACTCCACTTAACCATTGCTTACACCAAACCCTACTTTTGGGCTACTAGCCTAAGAGCCCAATTAGGCCTCTAAACAGGAATAAAAAACAATTTCCTTTAAAACCCACCAAAGACTAGGGTTCTTTGTTAAGAATTGGTGCTTCTTATGCCTAAACCTCCAAGATTCTTAGGGTTCTAGCCCTGTACAGGCCGTACTCTGCTCAAACACAAAATTGGTTAAAAACTTAGGGTTTCAAGCTGCTCAAAACTGTTTTAGGACTGGTGAAAAGTTCTCCTATCAAATGCACTGATAAACCTCCTCCTAATCACCATGCTTAGCCAAGACCACCCCCTAAATTCTGCAAAAATAATTTCTTCAAGATCTTACGTCCCCTGCAAGTTATAAGTCTTTTTCTCCAAGTCTGCCCCAACCGGACCTGCACTGGCTCACCTAGGGCAAAGCTTTTCTAGCACCTCCTACACTGCCACAAACCCTACAAGCTACCATATTTACAAGGAGGGAGCCTAGACACTATTCCAAAGAGGACATACAATTTTTACGGTGGGAAGGTGCTCTAGGACTACATTATTTCAAAATTGCCTGATTCAGGCTAGAAAATAACAGTTAACAAACTATATACAAAAAAAGATAAAAAATGATTTAAAAAACAAAAATATTGATGCACTAAGCTTGATCAATGTTAAAACTACATACTACAACCAGAAAAATAGAAGATTTATTCCATTAAAGCTCAAGGTGAATGTAAAGAATAGGAAAAACTGTCTTTTAAACGTTGTTTCCTTGAATTTACTAAAATGTCACTTAACAAAAATCTCTCTAACCCTACCTCACGGTTGATTCATGCCTTAAATAGGCTTCCCAAGCAGTTGAGCTTCATGGGTCAAGCCTTTTAGAAGACCTAAAGCACAATTCATAAAACCCATTGTGTTTTGCAAACTTTGGCAATTTTTTAACAACTTAGACAAAATGATGTTCTAAAACTAAGTAACTCTTGTCAACTTCTTTCCCACAAATCAAAAACATCCCTAAACACTCAACCCAATGGTCAACATGACATTATGAAAAACAAAACCAAAACTAACCCTCTAGGTTTCTTCTTTACCTAGGAAATTTTTACATCTTCCATAGGTGCTCACGCACCACCATCCTCATCATTATTTTTATCATCATTTTTCATCATAATTCTTATCATCATTTTATCCTGAGGCTTGTACAAAGTTGGATGCATGATTTAGGATGGGATTTACAAATGTTTGAAAATTTTGATTTGATGGGGCAAAAAACTTGTTTCCTTTACCATTAACACCACCCAAATAGATGTGATTAGAATTGAAGAGGTCTTGCACTTAATTTTAAAGATGCATACATCATTTTGTATCATATCCATATGTATGATGATATTGAAAAACTTACTTTGGGTTAAAATTTAAAGATGAAGGATTTGATGTATCCACATGTGTAATCAGAGGTGATTGGATTAGGTTCTTTCTCAGAAGTTGTAACATTATTGAATGAAGGGAATAAATAAAATATGTGAATTTTCTATCCCTCACCCTGAATTGATATGGAGTTGAACTTATGGTTTCAACTTGTGACTCAATGTGGTTGGTTGTTTGAGGTGTGCTTATCTTGATAAAGTTCTTGGTTTTCTTCTTGAAAGGTTGATATTTGTTTTGTGGTATATATTTTAATTTCTCATTAAGATTTGATGAATATTTTTCTTTAAACAAAATAGTTAAATTATAATAGTCATGAAGAGTCATACACAAGTGTGTATAGGATAGATATCTCATTAAAATATATTATCCCTAATTTGATATTACAAATTTTGAATGAACATTCTTTGAACATCAACAAATTATGAAGATCATAGTTTTGATTAAGGTGAATTTTGGAGGGGATTGTACCCATTATTTAATAGTCACAAAGGAAAAAAGTAAATAAAACACACAAGAGGTGAGACAAAGAAAAAAAAAGGAGAATAGCAAAGATTTTGATCCAAAAAAAAAACTGGGAGAAGGTATTTGAAGGACCCAAAACCAACAACAAACAACCAAGGAGGTTTGAATCCAAACATCAACCAAGGCCACAGAGCTAGGCGAGATTGAATATGCCAATCAATAGGAAAGCTTCCAATCACATCTAAAAAAATTCTCTTAAACTTGCAAGAAACACCATACAGCCTAAAGATCTTAGCAAAGGGCTTATCTTTACCAATAATCATAGGATGAAAAAATATAGAAGGACTACCCACCCAAACATCTAGCTTCCTTTTTATCCCTAATATAAGAACTTTACTAATAATGCCAATGGGGGTAAAATTTGCAATAGACTGAACAAGAGTTTCCCCATTTTGGGTATTCAATGTGGTATTATGAAGTTGTTCCAACATGTTAGGATGTAGTTGATAAATTTAATAATGAAGATCTTGCACCCAAGTCCCAAGCTTGGAGCAAAGATTCAAAATTTTGGGAAACACAGAACCAAACTCAACCAAGACACAAAATCTTACCAAAAGAAAGTTGGATCAATTTTTAGTAACCTTGTCTAAGGTATTAAAATGACCAACAAAATTAGCAATATCTTTAAGAATATCTTCATCCCAAAATTCCAAAGAGAGTTCAAGGAGACACACCCAAATAGGGTACAAATTGAGCTTAGTAATGTCAAAGACATCATACCAAATTTGAAGGTGTAGAAAGGTATTACCAAAAATCCAAGGGCCTTTTTGATAAATGCAAGTGCACTCCTCCATGGAATGAAAGGAGAAAAGCAAGAACACATTCACCAAGGACATTATGCAAAGATCAAGAATAGACCAATGCTCTAAATCCCACCAGAAAATGACAACATTTTTAGTCTAAATCCATAAAATATACCAATAAGGGTAGCTTTCAAACTATAAAAAGTTCTATCAATCCACACATTACGAATAGTGAGAGGAGAAAGAGGAGCCCCAACAAATCCAATCACATTCTAGCTAGAAGAGGCCATAGAAGAAAACCCACCAAAAACAACACTTCCATAAGGAGGAGGAGATTGAGGCTCCACAAAATGAAGAACTACCACAACACAATCCTGATGCAACCCAAAATAGGGAGAACCAAGAGTTAAGGCCCCCTAAAGAGAGAGGGCAGACTCAAACACTTCCATCAAAAAAATCCATAGCAGGGGAAGGAAGGAAAAGTGGTTCAAGAAAATTTAGAGGTAGAGGAGGGGGTCTTGGGAGGAAGTAGTAGAAATCCCATCTTAAGGGAAAACCCATCAAGAACTAAATTGACAAAACCCTTTCCAATCAAGCCCCTATGGAGAAGGAATGAATCCTCTGTATGATCCAACATATAGCTATTCCCCACCAAAAAAAGGAGGATGAACACATAGCTTGGCTACTAATTGGGCGTCCATGAGAATGTCAAGGAGCTTAGAATCATATTTATACCCAAAAATCTTGAAACAACCCTCAAACATAAAATCCAAATCATTGACATAAATAGAGCCACCACCAACAAATCCAATAGATTCATCTAGAGCAACCAAATCTATAGAAATGTTTCCATCCTCAACCTCTTCTTCAACAACTACACCATCACCATCACCATCCAAGTTGCACTTCCTTTTCCATTGTTAGACTCTAAAGCCATTTCCACAAGGGCCTTCTTTATTGGAGCTAGGGTTTGGGAGCTCCCCATTGCTACCAAGTTCAATTAGGAAGAGCATAGTTGATTTGTGAGTAAATTAATTTGTATCACCCTATGAAGTTTATTAATTTTTCATATTTTACTTGTTTTCACCTCACTAAATTAGTTAATGTAATTTCAGGACCAATGTTTGCTTGAAAGTGTTAGATGAATGCATCAACAAGTTCTTTGAATGAATTTATTGGGTTATTTAGCAAGGAGAAAAACCATTCCAAGGCTTGTGTCTTTCTATGACCTAGGAAATAGTTTAGCTAGGAGATTATCCTCGAAGATGAAATCACTACATAATGTTGTATAAGCTGATATATGGCTATTAGGATATCCTTTACCATTGTACTTGTCAAAGGGTATGTGCAAGATCATCATGGAAAAAATAGGCCCTTAAGTGGCAAAAAAATTAGAAAAATTAGAGTTAGGAAACTTGACGTAAAAATTTGAATAAGTTATCTATATTATTTCAAAAATTTGTAAGAGAATAGAATCTATATAAAAAGTTGGATGTAGTTTCTAATCTACTAGGTTTATTTTTATTTTTTAAATCTATTTGGTGAAAATTTTTAAATTTCAATGCAATAGTACTTAAATTTCAGGAAACAATAAAGAAGTGAGTTAATGCAATGCGACCACCTAACCACAATAAAATGACAATATTTTTTATAATATTTTAGATATAAGTAGAGGACTCATATCCCTAATGTGATGCATTTTCTTGTAATTTTTCCAAGTAAATAATTAATTATGAGATTTTTTATTACAACTTTTTAAAAAATATAAAAAATTTGTGTCCAACCACTTAACTTGGTAAAACTTCATGAAATTCAATTTTTTTTTTAATCCTATGAGTATGCAAATCATGTTTTAGATTCAAAAAATTGATACCGATGAAAGCTATGAATTTTTTCAATCAGCATATCAATCGAGACTTAAATTAAATTGAATTTAAAATAGAAAATGAATAATAATAATTTATTAAATTCAAGTAAAGAATAATTTATATTGGTGGAAATTTGAGATCTCCTTTAAAAACCCTTTTAGTTTCATCAATTTTGGGTAAAAAAATCGTCAACCACATGGGCCATCATATCACTTACATATCGCCACTTTTTGGCCCATCATGATCATGCACATACCCCAAATCTAGGCATCACAAAATTTTGTGGCATTGGTGTTTTAAATTTTTCAAGTGAGAGTGGGATCCTTTTGACATATTGTGATGGTTTTCTATTTTTGTTTTGATTTAATGTTGAGATTTTTTGTTACAATGATGAACTAAATTTTGCAATAGTTGATTTATGACAGAATCATTGCTTGACATGTTTTGAGAATGTGGTGAATATGGTGGCATTGTGTAACTACTTTGTGGACCACTATGTTGCATGTTTATAAGAGGGGATGAATATTGAGGTCTCACATGTGATGTCATGAAACTATAAGGGTGTCCACTTGAAATCCCTAAGGTTATATTTATTCCATGTGTCTGTTGTATCATTGAAACTACAGTTGGCAATGTGTATGTAGGGATAGAGGAAATAGTTTTAGGAAGGGATATTTGACTTCTTCCTTGTATTTGAGTGTACCCAAAAGCTTGAGCACAACAAGCCATCATAGGAATATTGACATCCAAAATGTGAGCTAGGCTATGCAAAACCTTTAATCATTGGGCATCACCAAGCAATTTCCTTAGGAACTATTAGACCAGCCAAAGATTTAATGCTCAAATAGGCTTGCAATCCCTCTAAGTATTTCTCTTATTAATTTAGTTTTCCTTCAAGAACATGGGTGATAAATATCTCAAGATTCATAAAGATGCTTATTTGTGAAGTTGTCATTAGTATGCTCAGAATAAGGATTGAGTCCAAGATGGGCATGGTATTGGAAATACCTTAAGTGAAAGAGTTGCAAGACTTAGGATCCACAATGGATATAGCAACAACACATGAGATGCCATAAGTCTAAAACCACATCTCAATGAAGTATTGGCAACAAGACACCAAGTTTTTAAGCTTATCTAAGTTTCAAAAAAATAGGTGTGCCCACTATGATCACTAAATTGCACAACAAACATAGAAAAACACTCGAGAAAAATTAGACAACAAAAGGAGATAGTAAACAAGAAAACATAGGTTTGAGAGAAATATGAGATAAAAAATAGTTGGACTAAGTCACCTAGGCTGACTATGCCATGCACAAATTGCCAAAAAAATTAAAGTTTTGGTTTTTTGTTATACTACTTAAGGATCTTAGGTCTGTGTGTAGATAGGTCTAACAATGAATATTTTTCTAAAATTTGCTCAATTTTATGATTATGTAATCACAATGCAAGTACATGAAACAATCCACAATATTTTCAAGCAATGAATGTCAAATATAAATGCAATTTTTAGTTCTAGGATGAAACAATCCACTAACCCTAATATGCCAAAATCTAAAAATGATAATTTTGTTGCAATTTTGAAACAAAACAATGTAATTTTTTCACTTTTTGAGCTATATCAAAGATGCTTGAATGAATGCAATGAATAATTTCAAATTTTATTTCAAATTTAAATGAGATAATGTGGATTTCTAAATTCAATTCGAATGAAAATCATACCTAAGATGACTGAAACTAACCTTATTACAAACTATAATGCAATATTACATCCAAAGTTTTGAATTTTTATATCATTTATGATGAAAAAATAAATGCCTAAATGAACAATGCAAAATAATTCAATGCTAAACCTTGATCTAGGATAATTTACCTCAAATTTCAAAAGGTATATAATTTTAATATGTCGGGCTCACCAAAATGAAACATAGGAAAAAGGAAACCTTAAGGATTGTACTCTAGGGTTTGACACCTTTTCCAAATATTTCATATATGGATTTGAGGTAACAGGGGTTTGATGGATTTAGGTAAGGTATAAGACTAACTTGCAACCTAAAAGGTGAGTCAAATTTCCTTTGACTAAATCTAGAATGAATTTAGGGATGAAATGCAGTTCTATGACTAGGCTAATGATGAAAATTTTAGTTTTGATACAAATATAGTAAGTATTAAATATCATAAACAAATTTAGATTGTTGAAATATATAAAACAAGATAATGTGCACATATGATGTGAATTTGAGCCTCACTTTGGATGATTAAGTTTCCTTTGGTGATAGTGTCCTTGTTGACCAGCTTCATATTTGTTTTCCTAGTCCTCAAGAGTTAGATCAGAGCTTTTGTTTCCTTCTTGTTACATTGCCAGATAATTCTATAACTTAGTTTTTGTTTGTTGTCAAGGTGTAGGGGAGGAATGCAGTAATGAATAATTGACCTTCAAACTTCCACACTTTTTCTTTAGATCTAAAACTTGTATATTGAAAGAGATAGAGAGGGTTCATCCATTTAAGGGCTTTCCTTATTCAAACCTTGTGTTAGTTTTTTCGCTTCCATAATCACAATGTCAATGATAAGGAAAATAAATGATAAATCAACAATGATCTATAATTCACCACTCCTAAAATGGCTTACATGAAGGACTAAAGTCGTACAAGTTTCCTCATGGCTTGATTATTGTTGGATTGATTTTATTGGAGACCTATAAGGGCTAGTCTTCAAAAAAATGTGATAACATGAACATGAACAAACACACATACACTTTGAAATGATGCTTGGATCCTGAATTTCTGCAATAAATCTCTAAAATACTAATCTTGATTTGCTTGATAATGCTCTTGATTGCCAATTTTTCCAATAATTTATAGATGTCCTTCAAATGATTGAATAACTAGATATTTATATGCAATTATTCTAATTTCTTGAAAACTAAATCCTGACAACCTACTCTGGACATTTAAAATTCAAATGATAAAATGTCGACACTGACATATTTGAATTTAGAGCCAAAATAGGGGGAATAGGTCACCTAGGACAAAATATTAAATAAATGCATTTGTTTTGTACATAAAATTTGTCGGTAAATATTAAAATGGACTATGGAATGCATAATTTATGAAATTAGGTGTTCAATTAGGTCCATGCATTTAAGGGAGAGAAAACTATAGTGTGAAATTGTTATGGGTGACAATTTATGACGTTATAGAAAAATTTTATGTACTCCAATTTGATATTCCATAGTACAGAGGCGAGAAAACCATGAGCACTTCATTTGAGGATTGTACTAATAGAGGTGTACAAGTGAAAAATACAATACACAAAAAAATATAAATTCAAACAAGGAGAGATTACCATAGAAGCTCAAAAAGGAAACCTAGGAGCTAAATTTTTAGTTGATGGCCTATATATTTCATGAGCTTTTGGCCTGAAACAAGTCTCACGCTGTCAAACTAGCATGGTTTCCCATCAAAAGTTCATGGATTGTTATTAAACTCTAGAACCCACTTTCCAACTCTATAAATGGCAATAGATTGAGCGCAATGGTCTACATTGGTATAGCACAAAAATATCAAGTTGTCGATCAAATGCAATATATCAGCTAATCAATGCATGGATGAGTTTGTTGGGCTATGTGGTTGTAAGCAACCATCCTTTACTGTCCTGAGGTGTATCATTAGAATACAGATAGAATGACAACGATGAAAACATACTTTCCATATTTGAGATCATAGCACTATCTCAAACGCCATAAATTTCCATCTTCTACATTTACTGATTTTGGTAAATATTTGAAAAGCCATCACTGATTATCCCTACAAGAAGAATGATGCGCTTCACCACAAACACATGGCCTCCATCAAGACTACTGTACTAGAAGCAAATATATTACATGAACCAAAATGTAGGAGACCACGTAGAGGGTAGAGGGCATACCAAGAATAAGCTTTTAAATAGTGCACACTACTTCTGACACTCCATCTTTCATTGTAGTTAATATCCTGATTTCATTGTAGCTTGTTCTTTTTCCAATGAAAGAACATAAAGATAACAAGAAAGTGCTTTTCATTTCTTTTTTATATTCGCTCTTTTTTTCTATCCTTTTGAACTCTTTTGCTTCCTTCCAGATTGTATGTTTTTAGTGATCCATGAATTTGATCGTCACTATTGGTTTATGCTCCTCCAAACTCTTGCTCATTGGTATTGACATTTTTTCTTTCATTTGGAATGTAAACCTAAATTTCTGACAATAACCAACCCAGAAAAAGGACAAAAATGGTTTCTTAGGTTTCTCTCACTTAGACAATTCTAAGATATTTCCCTAGAAATAAGCCGCTTTCCCATTTGTTGCAGTGAAGCTATCAAACCATAATGGAATAACTCAAGATGAAAATATAGTTACAAAAAAAGGTTCAATAAGGAAATATTATAGCCCTATAGTTTGCACTGTGGGTGTAATACCCCACCACATAACCCTAGAGAATGACGCAAACACGAAGGAAGCGTAGCAAAAAAAAAATTGAAAGTGTAATTATAGCATGTAATTTGAACTACACTTAATGCATACATCCTGAAATACAAATGAGGAGTAGTACATATACAAAATATCCAACTGATATAAAAGAACATAAGAGATGGGACATATCAATAGGAACATGCGAGCTCTCCAATCTGGAAGATTTTTCCATCACGAACATAAAAAGGAAACCCAATGGTGTATGGTGCATGTTCCACCCAACCAAGTGGTACCCGAAGGCCCATCACCCATGCTAGGAGATAGTAAAAGGGATTCCTATACAAAACTAACAACCTCTAGACACAAGAAACCTCAAGACTAAACTACACAAGTACAATACATAACATGATGGTCACATTTCTTCCAAAGTGAAAGAATCAAGTACATCAAATGAACAATTAAACCATTGTCATAGGAGTGTCACACATAATTTTCTATGGGTTACCCTAGCATAACCTTCCTAGGCTACCATACCCCCATCCTAGGTTACCCTGGCTACCTCTACTAGCCACCAGACCCCCATACAAACTATGCTTCTCATCTCACCTCAATCCTAAACAAATACTTGAGCCATGAGAGAGACATTCATTATCTTTATTATTGTGAGAGCTACACATTCCCCTAATTCTTTTTCAGTTACCACTTGATTAAACCCTTAGTGAGTTACCCTAGCGCCCCTTTTTGTGTCTGACCCCCAACTGAGAGCCACTTCCTTACCAACAACACAAGGATCTAATCCACAACCAATGGTAAACACAGTGCACAAAATGGATATTAAATCCCAATCCAAAATATAAGAGGTAAAATGTCCTGTTCGTAGCAACCGGGTGTCTAAAATGAATTACAACTAAGTGCACTACCCAAGGAATACAAAGGGATGAACCATAAAATACAACCCCCTCAAAAAATTACAACATCTAGAAGACTTACAAAATCACAATTATCCGATTTCCCCAAAAACCTGAATAGAAGAAATCATAATTCAAATAGGTATTTCAAGCAGGTATAAAGATCTACTATTAGGATTTCCTAAATCCAATTTATTTTTCATGAATACAATATTGCATCACCTGAAAATAATATAACTTAATGCAATATCATTTACAGATAATAACGAAATTAAATCTAATCATTTAAATCAATTTCCCAATTACATCAATATAAAAACCCAATTTCCTCTTTAAAACATTTCATTTTAAAATATCTACATGTGCTATTGCATGCACCTATCATATCATAATATCCATTTAAATAAATATATTTAAATGTATATATATATACATATAATTATATATGTATATATACACATAAATATATTATTTAATTATATAAAAATAAATTATAATTACCAATGCTTTCAAAATATATATAATATATATTTAAAAATATATATATTTTATAAATAAAAAATCACATAAGGAAAAACAGGGCGGATGAAATGTTTAGATGCAACCATATATAGGCTGGTTGTGGGGCATTTCCTTCGCAACCACTCACACAGAGGGGTCACAGCCTATGTAGGTGCATTGCCTACATAGTCTGCCTCCTCTATGGGGGTAGTTGTGGGGGTAGCCCCCCCAGCCTCCCTCATACAAAAATTATTTCCCTCCTGCGATTTTTAATAATTGTGTACGGATTCCTCAGTCTTTTATTTTTAATATAAATTTCTACAGGAAATTTCATAATCACAGATGCATTTATTTATATAAATTTGTATCTATATATATATATATATATATATATATATTTATATAAATATGTATATGTATATATATTCTCAAACATATACATGCATATATATATAAACAAATAAATCAAAATGATTGCTCGAGAAGAGAAAATTCTTAACAAAAGTTTTCTATAGGAGAAGATTTTCAAATTCACAAGAGGATTATAATTTTCACAAATTTACCAAAGGATTTCAATTTCCACAAATTTTGACAAGAAGATTTTAAATCCATTCCTACAGAGATTTCCAAATTTCTCTATTGTTTTTGTTGTTGGTGTAATTAGGTGTTGTACCTTGTCCTAGGTCATTATTACAGCTTAGTTAAGTTTACTTAGGGACCACATAGGAGGTAGTTGGAGAATTTCCACTTTTGGTGGATTGATCATGTTATTACTTTATCACATCCACATTTCATGGACACATCATGTGATTACCTCTCCACCTTTTGTGGGTGATCCACCATTTGTGGTGATTATCACATTATCACTTTTCCACTTTAGGTGGAGTGATAGCTTTCACAGTTGTCTCATGTCATAAGATTGTGACACTTGTCACAATCTTATGCCCTTCTATGTACTCACCTTGGCTATATAACCAAGGGGTCTCCTATGTACTTTGGAACTACACAACACATTCTATTTGCATCATTGAAATAATATAGTTGATTCTTGTCATATTGTTTCTATCTCTCTTATGCTTGTGCTATCTATTAGGCCTCTAGATCTTGGGTGGCTACCTTCATAGCCAATTATCGCATGGTATCAAAGCTATTGGAGTGCTTTTAGATTGTCATTTTGGAGAGATATTGAGTGCAATCTTGTATTTTCTTGATAGAAATACCCAATTTTAGGGGATTCCATTTTTGGCCTTGTATTGCAAGTGCATTTTGGGAGCTTTTTGCATCAAATCTGAGCTCGCCATTACATTCAGAGTGTCTGAGATAGTTAAATTTTCCTTTTGTTTCATCCCGTTGGACATTGGAGGCCAAATCTACAAAGGTTTGAAGTTGGATGTTGGTTACTTGATCCAAGAGGTAGCCATATTTTCGGAGCATTTTGGGTCAAAATAGACCCTTCCATCGTGTCTGAGAGGCCTGAAAACCTAAAGACTGACTACCAATTTGTTGATTTTGGACACTGTTAGTTGCAGGATGAGGCAAAATA
>VDFB02179234.1:61897385-61973806 GCA_007258455.2 Sequoia sempervirens
GTATGATTGTCGTGTATGTTGAGTGAGTTAAGCAATTAACATATTGTTTGTTAAAACTGTCTCAAGGCATGAATATTATCATAAAGTAGCATTAGAGCTTATCCATTAGCAAGCTTGTGAGGAAGAACCTTGCTTGGTTGTTTGAGAGAGGTCACATTATGGGGAGGAAGCATTTCATGCCATTGAGTGTGGCATCCCATTGTGTGAATTTGTCAAGAATTTTGGCACTTAGAATTGTGACAAATTATTCCATAAGATTGCTCAAATGCATGAGAGAGTTGTCCATCTCAAAGAGCCAATAAATTGTTTGCAGGTTGGACACAACCTATGACAACAACATTCTAAATAGAGGAAAAACAAGGAGTGAAAAGTGGCACAGAGGCAATTTGATGCAATCAACAAAGGCACCATTTTGGATGAAGTGCATTGCTTAGAGAAAGCACTCAGACTGACTAGAGCAAAATAGAGGCACATTATAGCCTCCCCTTAGTGGCTGATTAAAGCACACTCATCATTATCAATAAGCATTCTTCAAACTTGCACTATGACTATGCCAACAACTATCGCGATAGTTCCAACCTTTTATCTTTGTTTCTAATCTAAATTATCTATTTTTATTTTTTATTCTTACCTTCTCCATGTTGCTTGTTCGTAACCGTATGCCGTTTAACCGCAACTGTCCACGTGAAGCAACTATAAGAGGGAGTCATCGTGGATAGAAAATAAAGAACATACAAGAAACTAGTCTGGAAGCGAAAATAATGGAGAGAGAATTTATGTGTGGAGTTGAAGGAAAAGGAGAAGGAGAGGGAGAGCAGTGGAGTCTTGACGAGTTGCCTCGGCATATAATGAAATGTATATTTGCAAAGCTTCCATTACAATCAATCTCCCGCTCTCGCCTTGTTTCCAAAGAATGGAATTCTATTTTGTCCTCGCGCACTTTTGTGACCTCATTGCCCAAATACAATCCGTGGCTGCTTCTCTGCGGTGAAGACTATTGTATGGCCTACTGCTTTTCCACTAAAAAATGGAAGACCATCCCTCTCTCCTTCTTCCCAACTCCCGCTCTTTTACTTGAAGACAAGTTTTCCAGTGCAGAGCTGGGGCTGCTTTTACTTCAAACCCGAAAGTTTTATTATGTTTGCAATCCGCTTATAAAAGTTTATGCAGAGATAGAAATTGATGCGAGGACGGTAATCGGAATTGTACAAGGAGGACGCGGTGATGAGCGGTGATGAGCCTACACTGATGATGAAAGGGTGGCAGTAAGGCTTCTGCATCAGTTTTTATTAATTTCATATGATTTCTTTTTAGAGTGGAAATATGTTTTTTTCAATTGAAAAGTAATAGATTATTGTAATAATAATAATAAGAGACATCGTTTAAAATAAGAATTTTAAAATAATTTATTAATGGATTTGAATATAAATTGTTATTATTATGTCTATATAAAAGGAAATTTGAGATATATGTTTATTAAAATTATGAAAAATTCATTTAAAAATAAATTAAATTATTAAATTATAAAATAATATTAAACACATTTGTCTAAAAAATGTTTAGATACATACATAGACACATAAATTAAAATTGTTTATTTTAGTTTATTTGTAATATATTTTTTTACTCTTAGATATATCATTTATTTGCATCTATTTATTTTTATTTTTTTATATATAACTATTTTTTAATATTTAAATAAAAATAGTCTTTATACATCTATGTGTTGTTTAAATTTTGATTTGTTTTTGGTTTTCTATATTTTTTAACTTCGTTAATTAGTGGATTATTTAAGATCTATATATTTACTCAACTCTTGTCCATCAAATTTTTAATTATATTAACCAATTAAAAAATTTAGGCAAATAAAAAATTCAACTTCAAATTAGCAAAGCAAAATTTACACATATATACCATTACATTTCACTACTTATGAGATTGGTAAATTAATTCTCAAGTGAATAAAATAACTATAAAATAACTTTTTAATAAATAAACATTGCATTAAAAAACAACTTTTAAAATAAACTTAAAATAAAATGAACAATACAAATAAAAAGAAATCAAAAATATATATGAAATAAATAGTTTTTGATTTATTATAGGTATATTTAAGATCAAGATCTTTATACAATTTTTTTTTAATTAAATAATTATATTCATTTTTAAATAAATAAAATATTATAATATAATCAAGAGATATTAATTATTTTAAATTTATTACATTTAAATATATACATTTGATGTTTCTTCGACAATTATACTTTTCTAAATGGATTATTTTGTCTTAAAAACTCTATATAATGATCCCAACATAGATCCTTAAAAACCTTTAAAGAAGTTGAATGAAATTAGTTACATTTTTAATTGTCACAACAAATTAGCCTATTTATCTTTATAAGAGGTAAGTTGTATATTCTCTCTAAAATCATATTTTGTAATCTATTTAATAAAATATGTAAATGATTTTCTTTTCCTTTAGATTTTTTTCAAAATTAATCTATCTTTAATTACATTTATGAGGAAGGTCGCCACCCAAAGACCCCATAACAGTTTAATATTATTATATTATATTATATTATTTATTTATTATTGTATTTTTCTTATTCAATTATTATATTATACTTTTTCTTTTCTTATTAGTATTATATTAATGTTAGTATAGTGTATTATATTAATTTTACAATAATATTATTATTATTAAGGCGTGGTAGTTACCCAGAAATAATTAGTATTGCTACTTTATTTATTTATTATTAGAAATTTGTGTTGGCATATGAGCCCCACACCTATGTGTGAGATTCACAAAGCTTCATAGGTTTCCATACCCTTAGCATTGGTTGGCACATTAATTATGCAATAGTTTTTGTGATGCTTGGCATGCTTGGTATTAATTTTCATGCTTTAATTTTGAAACAATGCTCAGAAAACCTAATGTGAAGTATTCTCCTTGATGGGTTATGATTAGTTTCTTGCATTCGGCTCTTGTGTATAATGTTATATTTGGTCTAGCTAAGGGATATGCTTGATATTACCATTATTTCTCACACTTTATCGCTTATTTTAAGAATTGCTTTAGATTGTTGCATTATGAAGAGACTAGAATTTTTTACAACCATGGAAACCCCATATTGCTTACTAGTGATTGAAGTCAATTGTGAGGTTCAAGCATAATGTTGAGGTTGTATGCCTTATTCTAGAAGTTGGGGCTACATAAAAGTAGCATATGAATAAATTCATAAATATTGAAAGAGATTACAATGTTAGTTAACACAACCCAAAACAATTAAATAGATTCCATTATTGAGGAATTATATAATATCATTAAAGCTATGCAAAGAATAATGACATCAAGAAATTCCTTAATAAATGAAATAGAAAACCAATTTACTAGAAACCTAAAAAATTTACATGGAATTTTGGTAAATTGCCTAAAGCTATGCAAGTATTTTAAATTCTCAATTGTAATCCTCTCATACAATATATACCATAATACTTGGACTTAATTTTATAAACAATATATTGGTTATTAATATATTTTTTTTGATGAATGTATTTTACTCTTTGAGGACTTGCATTATATGCTTGTCTTGTTACTGGGCATTATAGTTGTTTGAACACATACTATATTAGTTAAATAT
Organism: Sequoia sempervirens; assembly: GCA_007258455.2. Lineage (NCBI taxonomy): Eukaryota > Viridiplantae > Streptophyta > Pinopsida > Cupressales > Cupressaceae > Sequoia > Sequoia sempervirens. Next base: position 61,901,027 of record VDFB02179234.1, read on the forward strand.
CAATGAAACATAGGAAAAGGGAAAGCTTAGGGATTGCACTCTAGGCTTTGACACCTCCAAATATTTCATATAGGGATTTGTGGTAGCAACGTGGGCTTGATTAATTTGGACAAGGTATAAGACTGACTTGAAACATGAAAGGTGAGCCAACTTTTCCTTGACCAAATATAGAATGAATTTAGGGATGAAATGAAATGTATTAACTATGCTAATGATGCAAATTTTAGTTTTGATACAAATACAACAAGTAGAAAGTGTCCCAAATAAAGTTATATTGTTAGAATAGACAAGACAAGACACTTTGCACTTGTGATATAAATTTGAGTCTAATTTTGGAGGAATAATCCACCCTAGGTGACAGTGACAGTATCCTTGTTAATCAATTTCAAATCTTTTTTTCCACTTCTTGAGAGCTAGATCAAAGCTTTTGTTTCTTGCTTGTTGCATTATTGGATCATTGTTGGATAATTATGTAATTGATTTTTCATTTGTTGTCAAGCTATAAGCTTTGAATGTAATAATAAATAATTGACTTTCAAACTTCTCCCAATATTATTTTGATCTAAAAGTTGCACATTGAAAAAGAGAGAGAGAGGGTTGGGCCATTTATAGGGTTTCCTTAATCAAACTTTATGTTAGTGTTTCCACTAATGATAAATCATTAGTGATTTGCAATTCATCACTCCAAAAATGGCTTTCTTGAAGGACTAAAGTCATACAAATCTTGATGAGGGTACTCCCCTTACAAAACCCCACACACACAAAACTAAACAAGATAGATAAATAGAAAATGTAGAAAGAAGAACTACCTTTCTATGATCTTGATGAAGTGAATTTATAATACTTAGAAAATAACATACTATAGCCACATGGGCCTTCTCATTATACAAATCTAGAAGCCAAAAACCATTATCTGCATTATCGAAGCTCTCTTCTATAACCCTTCTTCTCCCTCTTTATCCAAGAAGTGTAATCACCTTAGAATATTCTTGAAGGTGTAAACCTATTTTGGCTCCAAAAATTCCATCGTCTATTTCCTGCTCTAGAAGATTTTATTTATTTATATATTTACAGCTTCTTGGGGTTATAAATTATGATTTGACTATCATATTTTCAATTGCAATATGTCATTTGAAAGCTTTTGAGGAGATCTACAACCATCATTCACCAAATCTATAAGATTTTGTACCCTATTTCGGGGCTTCAAAGGGCCTGAATTTTTAGTTTTAAACTTCATTGGAGAAATTCCTCAGGATGAAATTTTAATATATTCCAAACGGTAGAGGATTTCAAGATGATTCTTTCACCAAAAATCTTGTTTTCCAATTTCACTCCCTGGGGTCAATTTTTCATTTCCATAGGAACCCAAATAGGCTTACTTACTAAAAATAGCAAGTGACTATTTTTTGTTGTTTCAAACTTTTAACTATCCCAAAGACTACATGAGTCATCATGGGCCCCAAAACAACTAATTAAACTACAAACAAACCGAGAATACAATAGTTTTGGGTGATGCAAGATTTCCCTTGCACCATTGGATGCTTTTGCATCAAATATCCTCAAGGCTTGATTGTTGTTAGCTTGATTTTCTCAAAGACCTACAAGGGTTAGTTTTCACAAACAATATGATAACATGAACATGAACAAACACACATACACGTTAACATGATGCTTGGATCTTGAATTTCTATAATAAATCTTTGAAATGCAATGCATGACTTTCCTGATAATGCTCTTGATCACTAATTTTTCCAAGAAGTTTTAGATTTCCTTCAATTGATGCAATAACTAAGAATTTATAGGTAATTATTCTAATTTCCCAAAAATTAAATCTTGACAACTGACTTTGGACATTTGAAATTCAAATGATAAAATATAGACACAAACATATTTAATTTTGAAGCCAAAATAGGGGGACTAACTCACCTGGGGTGACTTATTCTTATCCCTATTTTGCAGGATTTAATGTGTCAAGGGAAAATATTAAATAAATGATTTTTTATACTTGTTAAATATTGTTAGTAAATGTTGAAATTGGACAAGGACTACATAATTTTAGAAATTAGGTGTTCAATTAGGTCCATGCACTTAAGGGGGAGAAAACATAGTGTGAAATTTTCATGGGTGATATTTTACAATGCTACATTTAACCCCTACTTTAGTGAGAGTATGAACTTACTCTTAGACTCACACTAAAATAGAAAATATATCAGGAGGCATCTAATTTTCCAAATGTTGAAGAGATAGGATGTCAAAGGATCTAGGGGGAATGCACCAGCCCCGAGGATCAAAGATTCCATGAAAAACCAACATAATCACAAAGGAAGACACATGTATGAAATGCAACAAGACAACATACACAAACATACACAATGGGGTAAACCCACAAACCGGTTTACAATTCCAACAAGGAAAATTGCAAAAAATGCCCCCATGGAAAATAATTTGGTTTTTAGGGGTTCAAACAAACATTTAGCAAGTGAGTGAACCCAAAGGGGGTTTGTTCGAACCCCCCTTTGAGTGAACCTATTAAATGTTGGCTAGGTCCCACCATAGTTCTTATTTCCCAAGAAAAAAATAAAGTTAAAATTTGTGGAAAGGGGGTTCGCTTGAACCTTGGCTTGAGTGAACCCAGGTTCGACTAAACCACCAAGGGGGGTTCGCTTGAACCTCCCTTTTCTCTCCTCCCCCTCTAGCACCAAAAATCTCTAGAATTTTTCCCTTTGAAGCTTGAGTTGAGGATGAAAATGGAGGAGACTTTATATACCCAACTAGATGATGGTAGTCCTCAAAATGAGCTATCCAACAAATATAATTTTAATATTTTATGGTTTTATTATGTATTTGTTTTTTTAGTTTGATTAAACATAGGTTTTTCACTGAAAATCAAGCTCTTTGTTCTGCACATGTAGAAAAATAGTAGATTATCAAAAAAGAAAAATTGAAAAATATTAGTGCACTAGATATTGATGTCCATGATCCAGTAAAAAAATAAAATTGATAGATACAAAAGAAATTATGTTGTATACAGTCTGCTTATGTCTGAATTGTAATTGGTTTGACTTTGAAACTTGATTAAGGAAAAAATATTTAATAAAACACTATGAAACCAAATGAAAGTGCTAGATATCATAGTTACAAATCTAAATTAAAAAAAAATAGAATTGTATCCTTTGTGGAAAACAATTTATGTTGTATACAATGAACATCACTCCTTAAAAATGGTGTTTACTAGAAAAAACTAGTATTCGAAGGGGATGTAAAAAGAAGTGCAATCTAATTCCAAAATTTTTGAAAAATATATATTTAGAATCTATAGAAAAAATGTTACAAATCACTAGTTTTCATAATCTTCAAATTCCTCATGGTTTATGCCCAAAAGTGAAGATTTAGTTAGAAAAAATCAATTTAGTGTCCAGTTTGGCCAAAAATTGTAAACTAGTATTGTGGGATCACCCAATGTCAAAATTAAATGTGAAAGGAAGGGTATGAATATCATGGACTAGTAAGCTATGTTATCCTAGGATCCATAACCAAAGCATTCATGGCTCACAGGCTAACAAAGTTTGGTATTTTCTTGGTGAACCACAAACCGAAGTCACCATGGGCTAGTGAAGTCTAATATTCACTAGGTGAGCCCCCAAGACAAAGTAGAAAAGTGAGAAACACAAAATATCTAGTGAAGTTCGATATGCATTAGGTGTGTACCCATGTCAACCATACCATGAATTATTATCCCTAATAATTCTAACAATTTCTTACACAAATGATCAAGATTGTATGCCGACAAATCACTAAGTCTAGTGCATGTGAATAAAGTGAATAAAAAATGTAAAAATCAACGCATCACTAAGTCCAACGCATGTGAACAAAGTGAAGCAAAAATATCAATGTTAAAACATCACTAAGTCGAGTGCATGTGAACAAAGTGAAGAAAAAATGGCAATGTCAACACATCACTAAGTCGAGCATGTGTGAAAAAAGTGAAGAAAATAATGCCAATTTCAATGCATCACTATGTCTAGCAAATGTGAACAAAGTGAATAAAAATGCCAATATCAATGCATCACTAAGTATAGTGCATGTGAACAAAGTGAAGCAAATAATTCCAATGTATGCCCCAACCGTAAAGAAATTTCTAAACATCATGCTATGAGAAATTGATTTAATGTAGAGAATGAAATTTCCATGTGATTAAAGGTCATGCAAGCTTATTTGGAAATCCCTATGCAAATTATGTGTTTCTAAATAAACTATATCTCATGATAAGGGGTTTCCCTTGTTGGCAATAGACACTGCAAATTTTTTCATGTGTTTTCATTGATGGCAACCCCAGTTGGTGTTTGGATCCGCACATAATCATTTGTTCCCACTAGCAAACAAATGGAGGACAATCAGGAAGAACAGAGCATCCGACAGTTTTGTGATCATTGATTGACTTGTAGTTTTTAGTCATTATTTTGAGCTGTGGATCTCATGGAAGGTTTATTAATGTATTTCTTGTGTTATCCAGAAATCTCAATCCCTCGTACTAGGTTATGTGCAAGTATGGAGATCCTATTGGTTATTTTTTTGTTCATCATAGTTTTGTGGCTGACTTAGTTGATAAATTGTGTTGTGGATATTTGAGGAATGTTTATTTGAATATTTTAGTGTTTGATCATTATGTATTTGGTCCAAGCTAATTTTTGGATGACCGTTGAGGGTGGGAATTGAATATTATTCAAGATCTAAGCCAACAGTTGGGAATATTTCCAATTTTTATTGAAGTCATCTTATTGCGACTAAATCCTTTGTTTTGGATATATATAAGTGATTATTTACATCATTTTGTGTGTAGAAAAGGTGTTTCAATAGGTTTTGTGATCATCAAAAGGGATATTAAGTGGTAATGCATAGTTTCACTTGTGCATCAAATATCTTGAGGTGCAAATTTGTGCAGAGCAGAGTAGAAGTGAAAAATTAGTTGGAAGGACAGAAGATCGACTACTGAGCCTAACTGAAATTGTAATCAAGAATTTGTAGATGCTATTATCTCAGTTCATTCTCTTGGATCTAATCCAAATCATTGTAAGGCAGTGAGCCTTTCTATTTTGAGTAGTGAGCTCTAGGCAGTGTGCCTGATTGCAAGTGCATTCCCATTTTGTAATCTTTCTTTTGGGTATACTCAAATTATATTGTGGATTGGCCATCCACCGTGGTTTTCCCCTAACAGGGTTTCCACGTAAAAAATTCTTGTGTTATGGTGTTGTGGTTGTTTTTTTCTCTTTATGCATATATCTTTTGATTGAATGCTTTAAGTGGGTTAAAGATCAGAATAATAAATTATATTTTTGCACAACACTAATTCACAACCTCCCTCTTAGTGTTGCTTTTTTCCAACATCCCCCAAATGTAATGCCAAAATAAAATAAAAGATTAACACAAGAGGGATCCACTGATGTAGAGTCACTATATGTTTTTGGTACAATAATTTATGTGAGCTTGAAATTGACATCATTGCCCAAATACTCATGGAACAATGAACATAATGGAGGAATGACACATAGAGAGAGAATAAATAGTCTTTTGGATCAACATATTGCATTTTCCCCAAAATGAAAATATAAGACAAGAAAGAATACAATGTTCATCACATAGAGAAGAATAGAGATACAAATAGAAGAATGCCACAACAAATTTGTTTCCTTTGTATCATATTTCCTTAGGAGAAGCAAGAGTAGTCCAAAGAAAAATCACTACTTCACAAAGGCACACCAAGTACCACAACACGAGAGATCACATCATGTGCAAGAAAACACAAAAGACACATAAAGTAAACACAAAGGTACCAACCATGCAAGCCTTTCTAAAGAAAATTATTTGCATCCAAATCTTTATCATCATATAGGGAAGGTGGAAAAATAGCCAAGGGGACTACAACAATTTTTGTACTAGGAGCATCACCAAGTTTAACATATGGTAAATCACTCTCAATAAAAGGATCATCATGTTGTCCCCACCTAAATCTATGGGATTTGAAAATAATAGACATAGATCATTATGCACTTCTTCATCAATTCTAGCATCTTCATCCTTGTCATCCATATTTATGACCATGGGTAGTTTAATGATAATGTCAGTTATATGTTCTTGTTTCAGTTTTTATTTTGATGAAAGTTTTAATTTCTCTTGATTTATATGCATAGTTTTATGATTTTCAAGTAATTTTTTATGCTTTTCTTCCAACTGAAGAGCAAGAGCATGATGTCTTTGCCTACACTCTTTAGAATTTTTGTTTCTTCTTGTGCATCTTTCAATTTGTGAACGTGTAAGGGTGGGTTTCTCAACTATTGGTCTATTCCCTTCCCTCCCTTCCCTTAGGGGAGGAACTAAAGGGACCATTGAGGGTCTGGAAACAATTGTATTTTTAGTCCTATACACTTGATTTACTTTTAGAGTCACGAAAGGAAATGTGTGATTGAATCTTGGTATTTTATATGATATAGGTGGAGGAACTACAACATATTTTCCTTGGTTAATTTGGATAGTGTTTTCTTTAGACACAGGTTCATCCACAACCTATGGGGTGGGAGGGACAACCATAGACTTATCATTTTCAAGAATAATTCTAATGGATAATACTATTATGTTCTTTTCCTTAAATTTTTTATATGATCTAAAAAAAAATTCTTCATGAGTTTTAATAGGTTCCATGGGTTGAGGCAAAAAGTAGTCCAACGCAAGTTTCCATAGGAAGATAGGATTAAACCCACTATGATGCACTATGAATATTTGATCTTAAAGGGGAACTTATTACACTTGTGTACATAACCTATGGTATAACATTCATAGAGTATATCCATGGATAGCCTAGCTTCACAATGAATTGGTTCAATGTTGGTATGATACATAATGAGACATCTAATTGTTTTGTTCCAACCTTAAGAGGAAGATTGATCAAACCTATAATAGGGCAAGAAAAAACATCATAAGTTTTCAATCATGAGTTTGATTGTGCATAACAATATTGATAAATATCATGCACATACATGAATTCCTCAATGATATCATTTTCTAAACACACGTGATCATTGGTCATTCCTTGTGTAGGTTTTTCATTGATACGGCCGGTGATATAGAGAGGGCCATTAGACACATGTATAGATGCATGAATATGGGTGAAAGCAATGTCAGGTAACAAATTCATTTTTCCCTTATGAGGTTGAACATATATTAAAGAAACCATGTTGTCTAGACCATCCTCATCATTATTTTTATCATCATTTTCATCATCATTCTTATCATCATTTTTATCCTCACAGGCTTGTACAAAGTTGGATGCACGATTTGGGATGGGATTTGCAAATATTTGAAAATTTTGATTTGGTGGGGCAACAAACTTGTTTCATTTACCATTAACACCACTTTACTAGATGTGATTAGAATCGATGAGGTCTTGCACTTAATTTTTAAGATGCATACATCATTTTGTATCATATGCATATGTACGAAGATATTGAAAAACTTATTTTGGGTTAAAATTTAAAGATGAAGGATTTGATGTATCCACATGTCTAATCAGAGGTCATTGGATTAGGTTCTTTCTCAAAATTTGTAACATGATTGAATGAAGGGAATAAATAAAATATGTGAATTCTCTGTCCCTCACCCTGAATTGATATGGAGTTGAACCTATGGTTTCAACTTGTGACTCAATGTGGTTGGTTGTTTGAGGTGTGCTTATCTTGATAAAGTTCTTGGTTTTCTTCTTGAAAGGTTGATATTTGTTTTGTGGTATATATTTTAATTTCTCATTAGGATTTGATGAGTATGTCTCTTTAAGAAAAATAGTTAAATTCCAATAGTCATGAAGAGTCGTACACAAGTGTGTATAGGATAGATATTTTATTAAAAATATCTTATCCCTAATTTGATATTGCAAATTTTGAATGAACATTCTTTTAACATCAACAAATTATGAAGATCGTAGTTTTGATTAAGGTGAATTTTAGAACCTGGATTGTACCCATTATTGAATAGTCATAAAGGAAAAATTGTAAATAAATCACACTAGAGGTGAGACAAAGAAAAAACAAGGAGAATAGCAAAGCTTTTGATCAGATAAAATAATTGGGAGAAGGTATTGGAAGGACCCAAAACCAGCAACAAACAACCAAGGAGGTTTGAATCCAAACTTCAACCAAGGCCACAGAGCTAGGTGCGATTGAAGATGCCAATCAATAGGAAAGCTTCCAATCACATGTAAAAAAATTATCTTAAACTTGCAAGAAACACCATCCAACCTGAAGATCTTAGCAAAGGACATACCTTTACCAATAACCATAGGATGAAAAATTGTAGAAGGACTACCCACCCAAACATCTAGCTTCTTTTTTATCCCTAATATAGGACCTTTACCAATAATTCCAATCGAGATCGAAGTTGCAATAGACTGAACAAGAGTTTCCCCATTTTGGGTATTCAATGTGGTATTGTGAAGCTAGCCCAACATGTTAGGATTTAGTTGAGAAATTTCATAATGAAGATCTTTCACTGAAGTCGCAAGCTTCGAGCAAAGATTCACACTTTTGGGCAACACAGAACCAAACTCAACCAAGACACAAAATATTACAAAAAGAAAGTTGGATCAATATTTAGTAACCTTATATAAGGTATTAAAATGACCAACAAAATTAGCAATATCTTTAAGAATATCTCCATCCCAAAATTCCAAAGAGATTTCAAGGAGACACACCCAAATAGGCTACAAATTGAGCTTAGTAACGTCAAAGACAACATACCAACTTTGAAGGTGTAGAAGAGTTTTGCCAAAAAACCAAGGGCCTTTTTGATAAATGCAAGTGCACTCCTCCATGGAATGAAAGGAGAAAAGAAAGAACACATTCATCAAGGACATTATGCAAAGATCAAGAATAGACCAATGCTCTAAATCCCACTAGCAAATAACAACATTATTTAGTCTAAAGCCATTAAATATACCAATAAGAGTAGCTTCTGAACTAGAAAAAGTTCTATCAATCCACACATTAGGAATAGTGAGAGGAGAAAGAGGAGCCCCAACAAATCTGATCACATTCTAGCTAGAAGAGGCCATAGAAGAAAACCCACCAAAAACAACACTTCCACAAGGAGGAGGAGATTGAGGCTCCAAAAAATGGAGAACCTCCACAACACAATCCTGATGCAACCCAAAATAGGGAGAACCAAGATTCGAGCCTGCCTAAAGAGAGAGGGAAGACTCAAACACTTCCATCAAAAAATCCATAGCAGGGGAAGGAAGGAAAATTGGTTCAAGAAAATCTAGATCAGGTAGAGGAGGGGGGTCTTGGGAGGGAGTAGTATAAATCCCCTCTTAAGAGAAAACCCATCAAGAACTAGATTGAAAAAACCCTTTCCAATCGAGCCCCTATGGAGAAGGAATGAATCCTCCTTATAATCCAACATATCGCTATTCCCCACCAAAAAAAAGGATCAACACATAGCTTGGCTACCAATTGGGCCTCCACGAGAACATCAAGGAGGAGCTCAAAATCATATTTATACCCAAAAATCCTGAAACAACCCTTAAACATAAAATATAAATCATTGACATAAATAGAGCCACCACCAACAAATCCAACAAATTCATCCAGAGCAATCAAATCTATAGAAATGTTTCCATCCTCAACCTCTTCTTCAACAACTACACCATCACCATCACCATCCAAGTTGCATTTCATTTTCCATTGCTGGAATCTAAAGCCATTTCCACAAGGGCCTTCTTCATTGGAGCTAGGTTTTGGGAGCTCCTCATTGCTACCAAGTTCAATTCGGAAGAGCATAGTTGATTTGTGAGTAAATTGATTGATATCACCCTATGAAGTTTATTAATTTTTCATATTTTACTTGTTTTCACCTCACTAAATTAGTTAATGTAATTTCAAGACCAATGTTTGCTTGAAAGTGTCAGATGAATGCATCAACAAGTTCTTTGAATGAATTTATTGATTTATTTAGTAAGGAGCAAAACCACTCCAAGGCATGTGTCTTTATATGACCTAGGAAATAGTTTAGCTAGGAGCTTATCCTCGAAGATCAAATCACTACATAATGTCATATAAGTCGATATATGACAATTAGGATCTCCTTTACCATTGTACTTTTCAAAGGGTATGTGCAAGATTATCATGGAAAAAATAGGCCCTTAAGTGGCGAAAAATTTAGAAAATTCAGAGTTAGGCAACTTGACATAAAAATTTGAATAAGTTATCTATTTTATTTCAAAAATATGTAAGAATAGAATCTATAGAAAATTGAATGTAGTTTCTAATCTACTAGGTTTATTTTTATTTTTTAAAAATCTATTTGGTGAAAATTTTAAATTTCAATGCAGTAGTACTTAAATTTCAGGGAAAATATAAGAAGTAGGTGTATGTCTGACCACCCTAACCACAATAAAATGATAATATTTTTTTATAATATTTTAGATATAAGTAGAGGACTCATGTCCTGATGTGATGCATTTTTTTGTAATTTTTTTCCAAGTAAATAATTAATTATGATTTTTTTATTACAACTTTTAAAAAATATAAAAATTTGTATGTCCGACCACCTTAACTTGGTAAAAACTTCATGAAATTCAATTTTTTTTTAATCCTATAGTATGCGAAGCATAGAATGTGAAGCATGTTTTAGATTCAAAAAATTTGATACCATTTGAAAGCTATAGATTTTTTTCTATTAGCATGTCAATCAAGACTTAAGTCGTAATTCAAATAGAAAATGAATAATAATAATTTATTAAATTCAAAGTAAAGAATAATTTATATTGGTTGAAAGTTGAGAATCTCCTTTAAAAACCCTTTTCGTTTCATCAATTTTGGGTAAAAAAAAATTCGTCAGCCACATGGACCATCATATCACTTACATATCACCACTTTTTGGCCCATCATGATTATGCACATACCCCAAATCTAGGCATCTCAAAATTTTGTGGCATTGGTGTTTTAAATTTTTCAAGTGACAGTGGGATCCTTTTGACATATTGTGATGGTTTTCCATTTTTGTTTTGGTTTAATGTTGAGATTTGTTGTTACAATGATGAACTACATTTTGCAATAGTTGATTTATGACAGAATCATTGCTTGACATGTTTTGAGAATGTGGTGAATATGGTGGCATTGTGTAACTACTTTGTGGACCACTATGTTGCAAGTTTATAAGAGGGGATGAATATTGAGGTCTCACATGTGATGTCATGAAACTATAAGGGTGTCCACTTGAAATCCCCAAGGTTATATTTATTCCATGTGTTTGTTGTATCATTGAAACTACAATTGGCAATGTGTATGTAGGGATAGAGGAAATAGTTTTAGGAAGGGATATTTGACTTCTTCCTTGTATTTGAGTGTACCCAAAAGCTTGAGCACAACAAGCCATCGTAGGAATATTGACATCCATAATGTGAGCTAGGCTATGCAAAACCTTTAATCATTGGGCATCACCAATCAATTTCCTTAGGAACTATTAGACCAGCCAAAGATTTAATGCTCAAATAGGCTTGCAATCCCTCTAAGTATTTCTCTGATTAATTTAGTTTTCCTTTAGGAACATGGGTGATAAATATCTCAACATTCATAAAGATGCTTATTTGTGAAATTGTCATTAGTATGCTTGGAATAAGGATTGAGTCCAAGATGGGCATGGTATTGGCAATACCTTAAGTGAAAGAGTTGCAAGACATAGGATCAAAAATGGATGTAGAAACTACACATGAGATGCCATAAGTCTGCAACTACATCTCAATGAAGTATTGGCAACAAGACACCAAGTTTTTAAGCTTATCTAATTTTCAAAAAACTAGGTGTGCCCACTATGATCACTAAATTGCACAACAAACATAAAAAAACTCACGAAAAATTAAACAAAAAGATACAGTAAACAAGAAAACATAGGTCTGAGAGAAATATGAGCTAAAAATAGCTAGACTAAGTCACCTAGGCTAACTATGTCATGCCAAAATTGCCAAAAAAATTAAAGTTTGGTTTTTTGTTATACTACTTAAAGATCTTAGGTCTGTGTGTAGATAGGTTTCACAATGAATATTTTTCTAAAATTTGCTCAATTTTATTATTATGTAATCACAATGCAAGTACATGCAACAATCTGCAATATTTTCAAGTAATGAATGACAAATGTAAATTGAATTTTTAGTTCTAGGATGAAACAATCCACTAACCCTAATATGCCAAAATCTAAAAATGATAATTTTGATGCAATTTTGAAACAAAACAATGTATTTTTTCACTTTTGGAGCTATATCAAAGATGCTTGAATGAATGCAATAAATAATTTCAAATTTAAATGAGCTAATGTGGATTTCTAAATTCAATTCGAATGAAAATCATACCAAAGATGACTGAAACTAACCTTATTGCAAACTATAATGCAATATTATATCCAAAGTTTTGAATTTTTATATCGTTTATGATGAAAAAATAAATGCCTAAATGAACAATGCAAAATAATTAAATGCTAAACCTTGATCTAGGATAATTTAACTCAAATTTCAAAAGGTGTATAATTTTATTATGTCAAGCTCACCAAAATGAAAGATAGGAAAAAGGAAACCTTAAAGATTGTACTCTAGGGTTTGACACTTTTTCCAAATATTTCATATATGGATTTGAGGTAGCAGGGGGTTTGATGGATTTAGACAAGGTATAAGACTAACTTGCAACCTAAAAGGTGAGTCAAATTTCCTTTGACTAAATCTAAAATTAATTTAGGGATGAAATGCAATGCTATGACTAGGCTAATGATGAAATTTTTTGTTTTGATACAATTATAGTAAGTATAAAATATCATAAACAAATTTAGATTATTGAAATAAATAAAACAAGATAATGTGCACATATGATGTGAATTTGAGCCTCACTTTGGATGATTAAGTTTCCTTTGGTGATAGTATCCTTGTTGACCAATTTTAGAATTTTTTTTCCTAGTCCTCATGAGTTAGGTCAGAGCTTTTTTTCCCTTCTTGTTACATTGTCAGATAATTCTATAACAAAGTTTTTGTTTGTTGTCAAGGTGTAGGGGAGGAATGAAATAATGAATAATTGACCTTCAAACTTCCCCACTTTTTCTCTAGATCTAAAACTTGCACATTGAAAGAGAGAGAGAGAGGGTTCATCCATTTAAGGGTGTGCCTTATTCAAACCTCATGTTAGTGTTTTCACTTCCATAATCACAATGTCAATGATAAGGAAAATAAATGATAAAAGAATGATAAATCAACAATGATCTATAATTCACCACTCCTAAAAGGGCTTCCATGAAGGACTAAAGTTGTACAAGTTTCCTCATGGCTTGATTTTTGTTGGATTGATTTTCTTGGAGAGCTATAAGTGCTAGTCTTCAAAAATATGTGATAACATGAACATGAAAAAACTCACATACACTTTGACATGATGCTTGGATCCTGAATTTATACAATAAATATCTAAAATACTAATCTTGACTTGCTTGATAATGCTCTTGATTGCCAATTTTTCCAATAATTTTTAGATGTCCTTCAAATGATGCAATAACTAGATATTTATATGCAATTATTCTAATTTCTTGAAAACTAAATCTCGACAACTAACTCTAGACATTTGAAATTCAAATGATAAAATGTTGACACTAACATATTTGAATTTGGAGCCAAAATAGGGGGAATAGGTTGCCTAGGACAAAATATTAAATAAATGCATTTGTTTTGTACATCAAATTTTATCGATAAATATTAAAATGGACTATGGAATGCATAATTTCAGAAGTTAGGTGTTCAATTAGGTCCATACATTTAAGGGAGAGAAAAATATAGTGTGAAATTGTTATGGGTAACAATTTATGACGTTATAGAAAATTTTTGTGTACTCCAATTTGATATTCCATAGTACAGATGCAAGAGAATCATGAGAACTTCATTTGAGGATTGTACTAATAGAGGTGTACAAGTGAAAAATACAATACACATAGAAAAATATAAATTCAAACAAGTAGAGATTACCATAGAATCTCAAAAAGGAAACCTAGGAGCTGAATTTTTAGTTGATGGGCTATATATTGCATGAGCTTTTGGCCTGAAACAAGTCTCACACTGTCAAAATAGCATGGTTTCCCATCAAAATTTCATGGATTGTTGTCAAACTCTAGAACCCACTTGCCAAATTTATAAATGGCAATAGATTGAGTGTAATGGTTTGCATTGGTATTGCACAGAAATATCAAGTCGCCGATCAGATGCAATATATTGGCTAATCAATGCATGTATGAGTTGTTTGGGCTATGTGGTTGTAAGAAAATATCCTTTAATATCCTAAGGTGTATCATTAGAATAAGATATAATGACAGTGATGAAAATGTACTTTCCATATTTGAGATCATAGCACTATCTCAGACGCCATAAATTTCCATCTTCTGCATTTACTAATTTTGGTAAATATTTGAAAAGCCACTGCTGATTATCCCTACAAGAAGAATGATGTGCTTCACCAAAAACACGTGGCCTCCATCAAGACTACTACTAGAAGCAGATATATTACATGAACCAAATTGTAGGAGACCACACAGAGGGTAGAGTGCATACCAGGAATAAGCTTTTAAATATTGCACGGTACATCCGACACTCCAACTTTGATTGTAGTTAATATCCTGATTTCATTGTAGCTTGTTCTTTTTCCAATAAAAGAACATAAAGATAACAAGAAAGTTCTTTGTGTTTCATTTTTATATTCACTCTTTCTTTCTATCCTTTTGAACTCTTTCGCTTCCCTCTAGATTGTATTTTTTTAGTGATTCATGAATTTGATCGTCACTATTGGTTTATTCTCCTCCAAACTCTTGCTCATTGCTATTGACCTTTTTTCTTTCATTTGGAACATAAACCTAAATTTCTCACAGTAACCAACCTAGAAAAAGGACAAAAATGGTTTCTTAGGTTTCTCTCACTTAGACAATTCTAAGATGTTTCCCTAGAAACAAGCCCCTTTCCCCTTTGTTGTAGTGAAGCTATCAAGCCATAATGGAATAATTCAAGATGAAAATCTAGTTACAAAAAAAGGTTCAACAAGGAAATATTATAGCCCTACAATTTGCACTGTGACTATAATACCCCACCACATAACCCTAGAGAATGACGCAAACACAACAGAAGTGTCACAATTTTTTTTTTGAAAGTGTAATTATAACATGTAATGTGAACTAAACTTAATGCATACATCCTAAAATACAAATGAGGAGTAATACATATACAAAATATCCAACTAATATAAAAAAACATAAGAGATGGGACATATCAACAGGAACATGGGAGCCCTCCAATCCAGAAGATTCCACCCTCATGAACATAGAAAGGGAATCCAATAGTGTATGGTGCATGTTCCACCCAACCAAGTGGTACCCGAAGGCCCACCCCCATGATAGGAGATAGTAAAAGGGATTCTAAGACAAAACTAACAACCTCTAGATACAAGAAACCTCAAGACTAAACTACACAAGTACAAAACATAAAATGATGGTTACATTTCTCCCAAAGTAAAAGAATCAAGTATATCAACTGAACAATTAAACCATTGTCATAGGAGTGTCACACATAATTTTCTATGGGTTACCCTAGTGTAACCTTCCTAGGCTACCATACCCCCATCCTAGGTTACCCTAGCTACATCTACCAGCCACCAGACCCCCATACAAACTATGCTTCTCATCTCACCTCAACCATAAACAAGTGCTTGAGCCATGAGAGAGAAATTCATTGTATTTATTATTGTGAGAGCTACCCATTCCCCTAATTCTTTTTAAGTTATCACTTGATTAAACCCTTAGTGAGTTACCTTGGCCCCCCTTTGTGTGTCTGACCCCCAACTGAGAGCCACTTCCCTACCAACAACACAAGGATCTAATCCACAACCAAGGGTAAACACAGTGTACAAAACGAATATTAAATCCCAATCCAAAATATAAGAGGTAACACATCTCGTTCATAGTAATCAGATATCTAAAATGAATTACAACCAAGTGCACTACCCAAGGAATACAAAGAGTCAAACCATAAAATACAACAACCCCCTCATAAAATTACAACATCTGGAAGACTTATAACATCACAATTGACTAATTTCCCCAAAAACATGAACAAAAGAAATCATAATTCAAATAGGAATTTCAAGCAAGAATAAAGATCTACTATTAGGATTTCCTAAATCCAATTTCTTTTTCCTAAATACAATATTGCATTGCCCCAGAATAATACAACTTAATGCAATATCATTTATAGATAATAACAAAATTAAATCTAATCATTTAAATCAATTTCCTAATTACATCAATATAAAAACCCAATTTCCTCTTTAAAACATTTCATTTTAAAACATCTACATGTGCTATTGCATGCACCTATCATATCATAATATCCATTTAAATAAATATATTTAAATATATATATAATTATATATGTATATATACATATATACATATATATACACATAAATATATTATTTATTTATATAAAAATAAATTATAATTACCAATACTTTTAAAAATATATATATAATATATATATATATATATATATAAATATATATATATATAAATATATATATATATATATAAATATATATATAATATATATATATATATATATATATATATATATATATATATATGTATAAATATATATATATATATATATAATATATATATAATATATATTAAAAAAAAAAAATTTATAAATCAAAAATCGCATAAGGAAAAACTGGACGGATGAAATGTTTAAATGCAACCATATATAGGTTGGTTGTGGGGCACTGCCTTCGCAGTCACTCCCACAAAGGGATCATGACCTATGTTGGTGGACTGCCTACACAGTCCACCTCCCCTATGGGGGTAGTTGTGGGGGTAGGACCCCCTAGCCTCCCTCATACAAAAATTATTTCCCTCCTACGATTTTTAATAATCGTGTACAGATTCCTCAGTCTCTTTTTTTTTAATATATTTATTTCTATAGGAAATTTCATAATCACAGATGCATATATTTATATAAATATGTATTTGTATATATATTCTCAAATACATACATATATAAACAAATAAATCAGATTGATTTCTCAAGAAGAGAAAATTCTTAACAAAAAATTTCTACAAGAGAAGATCTTCAAATTCACTAGAGGATTATAATTTTCACAAATTTACCAAAGGATTTCAATTTCCACAAATTTTGACAGGAAGATTTTAAATCCATTCCTACGGAGATTTCCAAATTTCTCCATTGTTTTTGTTGGTGTAATTAAAAGTGTTGTACCTTGTCCTAGGTCATTATTACACCTTAGCTAAGTTTACTTAGGGACCACATAGGAGGTAGTTGGAGAATTTCCACTTTTTGTGGACTTATCATGTTATTACTTTATCACATCCACCTTTCATGGACACATCATGTGATTACCTCTCCACCTTTTGTGCTTGATCCACCATTTGTGGTGATTATCACATTATCACTTGTCCACTTTAGGTGGAGTGATAGCTTTTCATAGTTTTCTCATGTCATAAGATTGCGACACTTGTCATAATCTTATGCCCTTCTATGTAATCACCTTGGCTATATAACCAAGGGGTCTCCTATGTACTTTGGCACTACACAACACATTTTATTTGCAACACTGACAAAATACAATTTATTCTTGTCATATTGTTTCTATCTCTCTTATTCTTGTGCTTTCTATTAGGCCTCTAGAT
Source organism: Sequoia sempervirens (assembly GCA_007258455.2). Classification (NCBI taxonomy): domain Eukaryota; kingdom Viridiplantae; phylum Streptophyta; class Pinopsida; order Cupressales; family Cupressaceae; genus Sequoia; species Sequoia sempervirens. The sequence goes on from VDFB02179234.1 coordinate 61,918,784, forward strand.
CTTGGATGGCTACCTTCATAGCCAATTATTACATGGTATTACAGCAATTGGAGTGCCTTTAGATTGTTATTTTGGAGAGATCTTGAGTGCAACCTTGTATTTTCTTGATAGAAATACCAAATTATGGGGGATTCCATTTTTGGCCTTGTATTGCAAGTGCATTTTGGGAGCTTTTTGATTCAGATCTGAGCTCACCATTATGTTTGGAGTGTCTGAGATAGTTAGATTTTCCTTTTGTTTCGTTCTGGTTGGACATTGGAGGCCAAATCTACAAAGGTTTGAAGTTGGGTGTTGGTTGCCTAATCTAGGAGGTAGCCATAGTTTTGAAGTAGTTTGAGTCAAAACAGACCCTGCCCTCACATTCAGGAGGCCTGAAAACCTAAAGACCAACTACCAATTTGTCAATTTTGGACACTGTTAGTTGCAGGATGAGGCAAAAAAAAAATTGCCTGAACGTTCACAAAATTTCCAATCGGTACAATTTTATTTTTGCAAAAAAATATTTTAGTTAAATATTTCTACGATTTATTGGAAAAATTTGTGGTAAATTTTATTTTGGGTAGCATATTCTAGGTATATTATAGAAAATATTCTCTATCTACATAATCGTACCCCTCTGCCTATATCATCTTTGGATCCAGTGTCATCGGTACACAAAATCTGTTAGCTATCCTTTCATTTGGCCTTTATCAACCTTTTCACCACTGATTGGGTCATTCAAGAAATCAAAGGACCCAACTTGGCAGTGTTATCATCCGTGAAGGAATTGGAATATTTTGTTTACAACAACATTGTACCCCTACATTACCTATCACATAGGCATCTTTGGTTACAGTTTGGTACCCCTTTTTCGACTACTTGGCTCTTCCTCGCCAGTTAAAGTTTGGTACCCCTTGTCACCAATCGAGCAAACTCTTCACCACTGGACAAAGCCCATTCCCTTCATCCTTGTCTGTGAATGGTATGAATTGCTTTCATTTGACACACCTTCATCAGTGTACATCATCTGGAGGTGAGTTTACAATGTCTATTAGACTCATTTCCAGCAATTTAGTACCATTAGCGTATTCCTAGCATACGAATTTCACTCCTTGTTAGCCGATGGATATTTGTCTATGTTACCTTACTACCATCGACATCACATCGTAGTTTTCCTAGCACATTAAGTGTTGCACATACCATTGACATCATTGGGTGGAAAATAACTATTTGGATCAGCACTCATTTCCATTGGTCAATCCATCCTCTACAAGACTAAAACAACACACTATCATCTAAGATCACCAGTCTAAGGTGGTACCTTACAGATGGCACAGTTTTCTCAGTAAGTCCATCAACATCAACCTTTTTCCACTGGTCAAATCTTGGCCCATCTCACATCAGCTTTCCTTTCTCTAGACTACGGGCTTCACACATTGATCGGGCAAGTGCAATTTTTTATCGAGAGTTTCATTTATTTTCACTGACATCCATTCTCCATCTATTGGAAACTTGCATCGGTCAATCATTGTTAACATTCTATTGTCTGCAAAAATTGTACTTACAACCGTCTCTTCTCTCCAACAGTTGATACATTGCATTGTTTATTCGGGCAATACATGGTAATTTTATTGGTCACTACTGGTGAAAGTTTATTGATCAACATTTCTATATTTATTAAAGTTTTTTATAAACTTTGTTTTGTTTTAAAATAAAATCCAACAAAGACTTTTAAGGGTCGATGTTTTGTAAGCCCACTAGGTGGGGTGGCCTGCGGGTGGCATGGCCATCAGAGCACCACCCCCGCTCAGCTCGCCTGCCACCAATGGCAGTGGTAGTATTGTAAAAAAAAAATTAAACCCTCTCAACTGGTAGCAGTCACATTGGGTGACCAGGAGCTCAATTTTTGATCCTAATTAGTGTTTAGTTTTTGCACTCAGTTAGCGTTAAAAGGTCCTCTTTTAGGCCTTTTTTTTTTGCATAAATTTTGCTCCAGACGGTGAAATTTTTCAAACAAAATATCGTTAGAAAGCTGGCGATCTCAAATTTTCAATGGTATAGGTGTTTCTTCAAAATTTTGTTGTTTGGTTTCATTTTTTTCTTGTTAAACTCAGATGGTCCAATTGCACTCCCGAGCTCATAACTTTTGCACCATTCCTCCATTTTTTGTGGTTCTTGTGGCCTTGGTAAGGTCATTTTGAGCACTTCAGAGTTACTCATGCATTTTTGCATCATGATCATGGTTTTTGTATTTCTCCTTTTTTTAATGTTGTAAATACACTAAAATATAGTGCCACAATCTTGTTATTTTAGTGTACTATGTCATATAGTATGCTTCTTTGGATTGATCTATGTATCTAGTGTTAGTTCATATCTACTCAATGAATGCAATGACTGGTTACCCATGCATTTTGGTGAGATGGACTAGTCACTATATAGACACTCCTATTTTGGAAGCACTCTACCTGATAGGGTAGGGTTGGATGAGACACTCACTGTCTCATGCTCTAGGTCCTTGATCTCAAGAACTCTTAGGTGACTCTCCCACCTTAACCTTTAGGTCCTAAAGCTTGTTAGGCTTCCCTGGTTCTTTTGGCCAACCCTACTATCATCTGCATTCTCCTAACCAAGCCAATCTTGGTGCTCTTCCTCACATTTACTCCTAGCCCTTAATCTTACTAAAGACTAGCTATTCCTTCAAGCTTCCCTAACTTGATGCAGGGGTGTGTGATTACTTCTATGGCCTCAAAACCTTCTCACAAGGGTTCTTGATCCACCACCAACCTCCTTTCCTCCATCTCTCACTCCAAAACCCTATTCTAGGGTTTAAGAAGGGCTACTAGCCTTGAGCCCCTATTAGGCCTCCTAGCCTGAGAAAATAGGCTATAACTTCAATCCTACTAAGAAACACCACAAACTTATTTTGGAGACCCTGGTTCAATTTCCAACCTCTCAAGGATTTTTGAGGTTTTGGACCTTCACAGGCCATACACAGGCCTAACCCTATTTTTGGGGAATTAGGGCCTTTTAGGCATTTTCTTGACCAGACAGTGATCTGTCTACTTCTTTCAACGACCAAATGGATTGGTGAAGACTATTCCTTCCTACCAAACCTTTTCAAGGACTCATGCTTCCCCCACACACCTTGGGCTTCTAAGGAAATGACACCCCTGCAACATTAGGACTTGGTTTGCATTGTCTTTCCCTAGCCGGGCACTGTTAGCTCGCCTAGGAAAAGATCTTCACCATGATTCCTTGACACCTTATGACTTCTAAACCTAGAATATGTATAGGCATGGAGCTTAGCCTCATTCCCCATGGACTACACACCAGGTGCAGTGGAAAAGAGAGGTCTAAGACTCCATGTTTAGCAACTAACCGGTCTGATCAGCAATAAAAGAAACAAAACTACTAAGAAAAAAACTATGCAACAATGATACACACCACCAAAAACCACACATTCCACACACTGCTCAAAAGCTGAAACCCTCCATTAACACACAATTAAGTACCAAAAACCAGGAGATTGCAAGTAATTCAATGCTTTCTCATATGAATAGTAAACTCAAAGTAACACAATGCTTTTTCCAACAACAAATCCAGTTTGAGGTTCCTCTTTTAAAGGTTCGTAAGTGGTTACCTTCTTCCATGGTCGGACATAACCACCCTATTAAGCCAAAATTGCATAATTGCAACATTTTGGCTTTATTTCACAAATTCTAGTGTTTCCTAGTGAAAACAAATTGGGCAACTCTTTCCATCTACCAAATGCTATTGTTATACCTTTCTCCTAACATCTTCTAACATCTCTAACTCAAAAACAAATGGTCAACATGACCTTGAAATATTAAAGCTCAAAATTGCTTCCTAGGCTTCCAAAATTGCCTAGTGTTTTCTAATGTTACCTTGGTGCTCCTGCACCACTACCTGTCTTCAAAATTTTTGTTCTACATCCAGAGAGTTGGTGCATGGCTCCAATGTGACTTAGATTGTACAATTTGTGCATAGTTCTAGTGAAACTTAGATTGTACAATTTGTGCATGGCTCTAGTGAGACTTAGATTGTACCAATTTTCCATTGATGAGCATTCAAGTTGATTCTCACATAGTTGTCTTCTTGGTTCTGACCTTATTCTTATTGCAGTGTGGATTCATCTACAATTCTTCATCGATAGATTTTGCAGTTACTCTTGAGTTGACAAATTCAGCTCAGTCATCAGTTATGTGATGTCTTCTACAGTTGTACCTAATTCTTTCTATCTGTGTTTGTCACAGTTTGGCATTTCTTTTGGAACAACATTTGGAGGACTCATCATCATCCTTGGTCTACTCTACATCAATCTTCACATTTTTCTACATTATCTCCTTCTTTAGTTAATATTGGGGACTCTTGACATTGTGACATTTGAGCAGTGATTCTCCATTGAGGGGGGGTTGCACAGACTTCTTCATTCTTCTTATGGGGGTGAATTTTTCCTCTCTTGAGGTTTTATCCTTCCTAGAGTATGTTTCTTGTTTTGTTTCTATCTTTTGGGGAGGAGTTTTTTCCCACTGGATTTTCTCCTTTTTTCTGCTTTATGATAGATTGCATTGCAGTTGTACATGGGTAACTAACATGGCCTAGTTGTCGGGACCCATCTTGCATTGTTTCCTTTTGTGTACATTCTCTCTAAGTTGTACTTAAGGGGGGGTGTTGGTGTAATTAAAAGTGGTGTACCTTGTCCTGGGTCATTATTACACCTTAGTTAAGTTTACTTAGGGACCACATAGGAGGTAGTTAGAGAATTTCTAATTTTGGTGGACTTATCATGTTATTACTTTATCACATCAACCTTTCATGGAAACATCATGTGATTACCTCTCGACCTTTTTGTGGGTGATCCACCATTTGTAGTGATTATCAAATTATCACTTTTCCACTTTAGGTGGAGTGATAGCTTTTCATAGTTGTCTCATGTCATAATATTGTGACACTTGTCATAATTTTATGACCTTCTATGTACTCACCTTGGCTATATAACCAAGGGGTCTCCTATGTACTTTGGTACTGCACAACACATTCTATTTGCATCATTGACATAATACAATTTATTTTTGTCATATTGTTTCTATCTCTCCTATGCCTGTGCTTTCTATTACGCCTCTAGATCTTGGGTGGCTACCTTCATATCCAATTCTTACAGTTTTCCCTCTAGGTTTTTCTATTGTTTTAAAAAAAAAATCAACAGAGGCTCTCAAATTTCACTATAAAATTTTCTAAAGAAACTCTTAAAAATTTACACAGCAAATCTATCCAAACACAAAAAGCTTTCAAATTTATAAAATAAATTGAAGCTTCTACACAAATACTTCTTGTATAGGAAATCTTTCCAATTTGCAAAACAATAACAATAATTAAAAGAACCTTGTTTTTTGGAAGCTTGAGGAAATGAAGTTTGAAGTAGAACTTCCTTTGCAGATTCCAAATTGTCAAAGCTTCTTCCAAAATATCACTTTCTAGAAAGAAGAAAAACCAAAACCAGAGCCAAGAATTTTCCCAACAATTTGTTTTCAACTTCTTTAAAATATCTTTTCCATTCTTGTCAAGTAACCTCTTTCCTCTTTTAGTTAATACAAATATTCTCTCTGAGAGTTAATTTCCAACTATTGTGTTTAATTAATTTTCTAACACATGTCAAATATAAAATATCTTTTAACCATATCACTAATATTTCCTCTTTTGATAATTACAATATTTTATGCAATTTATAATTCAAATTCACATAATAATTTTCTAATTAAATTTAATATAATTAATTTAATTACTTTATAAAATAAATTTAATCTCAACGATTAAATCACTTAACAAAATAAATTTAATTTAATTAATTAAATCAAATAAAAAGCTTCTAACAACATTAATTAAAAGTAATTAAATAATCCCTAAAAACCATTAAAAACATTAATTAACATTAATTTCCCCTTCACAAGAGAAGGAAAATGAGGAAAAACCTTTAGGTAGAGCCGCAACCTCTACTTGCCCTTTGACTCTCCATCTCTTCTTAACAAAATCCCTGACAACCTCAATATTTGGTTGTGGACCCATAAATTTTCCAACCAGAGATGATTCCATTAGAGAAACATTATGATGAATTACTAGGCCAGGGACAAGAATAGCAGACTTCGCACTTGCAAGGGATGAAATATTGCTTACTAGAGGAAAAATGGACTTTCCTACCAGCTTGGTTCCAAATAGAGAAATCCACTTCTTCTTTGGATCCTCCCATGAATTATCCCACAAAATATTGTCCTCAGCCTGGTTTTCAAGGCACCCGGACCCACAAACCCTGACCTTCAAAGAAGAGTTAGGGGAAAACTTACCTTCAGGTGCCACCTTTCCACCTAGATCCCCACCTTTCTCTGGGCCCTAGTCCTTAGAAAATACTCCTTGTTCGTCATCTGCATTCTTGCCTACCACCTCCCTAGAAGGGCCATCCCCTAACCCAGATCCAATAGCCTTTGAACCATACCCCCGTTCCTACCTAGGAAATTCAAATCATCTCTCCTACTCACCCATGTTTCTATTGGCAAGTCATCTTTGGCTATCAAGAAGTGGTCCCCAAAAATGTTTTTCTCATATGCTTCCTTTGAGGTAGTGCTTGTTTGGGTGCGTTTACCTGGGTTACCACTAGAGTTTTGGAACGAGGATGTTTTCAATGGTATTGCTAGCTCTTTTGGGGAGCTCCTATCTATCGACACCATGACTTCATCTAGAAAAAGGTTGGTTTTTTCTAGAATCTATGTGGGATTACCCAGTCCTCGGATATACCCTCATCGATTGAAATAGTCTCAAAACTTGGAAAATGGACTCAGCCTATTGAGTTCGAGACTCTTCCTTTTGTGTGCCTTGTAAAAAAAACTGGGAGCTAGGCAGAGAAATGTCTGAACAATAAGCCTAAACCTAATGAGAAGGTGGTTCCTAAGGAGACCAAGATGTAGAAGGACAAAATGGTGGAGAAGCCATAGGAGGAGGAGAATAGAGGAGACAACATTGTAGAAGGCCAAAAAATAAGTGGGGAGTGTACTCCAAGTCTAAAAAATAAAAAATTTGAGGAACCATGTAAAGGTACTAATAATCCTATGAAATATGATAGAGAGGTTAATGACCCTAATAGAGAAAATGTAGACTTGAGTACATGGGATTCCCAGGAGGAGGAGGAAAAAGCAGAAGGAGGAAGTGTTGTAAAGAAGGATAAGAGTTTGTATGTAGTTCCAAATTCTGTGACTGATAGTTTGGAGGAAAATTCCCATTCTAATCAGAGTAAGGCAAGAGGATGGAGGATTCTGAGAATTATGGGGAAAATTTGTCCCACTCTTCTAGTCAGGATGGGTCTCAAAACTCTCGGGATATTATGAAATCTACATTTTGGAATTCTATCAAATCTCTCAGGGGGAATGTTGTTTTTCATTCTATACTAAATAGAGCTACTGCATCAGATAACATTATGGATGGGAAATATTTTATGGGTCTAGGGATCTAGATCTTTTAGAAGAGAGCCTATACACTAAAGTAGAGAAGAAGAAGAGAAGAAAGGGGAATAATATAGTGGGGGTTTCTACAAGAAATAGATCAAAAGCAGATGTGTGAATTCTAAGGGGTTCGGGAAGAAAAAAATAAATGGCACATAGAATAGGAATGCTTTCAAAATATAGCAACTGGAACTCAAAAAAACCATCCTAGATTTATGCAGAACCCCATCAAAAAAATGAAGTTCATATCATGGAATATTCAAGGACTAAACAATTCCCATAAATAGGAAATTTTGTGCAATTTTGCTAGGGACCACAAGCCTGATATTTTAATTATTCATGAGTCCAAAATGCCTAAATATTGGATGGAGAAGATTAATATATTAAAAAATGGGGATCTGTAGGGTAGGAGTTTGGATGGTGCTTATGGGGGCTTAGTGACTTTTTGGAACCAGGATCATATTCAAGGTACTCTGATTTTGGAAGATGCCAATCATATGGTGACTAGATTTAAGCATATTAGAGATGATTTCAACTAGATCTTGTCTAACATTTATGTTCCCAATAGTAAGTTTTCTAGAAGGAGTTTTTGGAAAAGATTTGAGTCTTTTAGATTATGTTTTCCACATGAGAACTGGATTATAATGGGGGATTTTAACATGCCTTTGTTGGGGTCTGAAGTGGGTCTCAGATATAGTTGGATAGTAAGATGGATTTGATGGAATTTATTGATTCTCAATGCTTCAATGATGTGGATCTTAAGGGGGCTACCAACACCTGGTCTAACAAGAGGGCTGGGAATGATCTTATTCAAGTCTGGTTTGATAGGGACTTAATTTCAGACAACTGGTTGAAGGATTACTTTTTCTCGTTAAATTATCTTTCCAAAATTGGCTCAAAAAAATTTCCCTATAAGTTTTGTTGCTGAATCATTGTCTCGTAAGAGAAATTATCCTTTTAGATTTGAGAAAATGTGGTTGTCTCATCCCAATATCTTTAATTGCATTCAAGAATGGTGAAATATAAATGTCAGTGGGACTGCCATGTTTAGAGTTGCCAAGAAGCTTAGTGAGGTCAAGACTTGGAATAAGGAAGTTTTTTGGGATATTTTTGAGTGTAAGGCCACTATCCAGCAGGATTTAATGGGCATCTAGGACTGTATCTAAAAATAAGGTTATGTGGGAGACTCCCTTCATAAGGAAAATGAAATTCTTTCAAGATACCATAATATTATCTCAAAAGAAGAGGACTACTAGAAATAGAGATCTAGATTTGTTTGGATTTTTGCTAGGGATAAGAACACTGGGTTTTTCCATCTGACCACCATGAAACATAGGGCCTCCAATTGCATAGCCTATATTATGAAGGATGGGGTCAAAATTGAGGAGGAGGGAGACATCAGGAGTGAGGCTATTCAGTTCTTTGATAACCTTCTCTCTTTTGGAGAGGAGTTGGATGTGAATGATCAACAAACTCTTATTGAGGATATTCCTAATATTTTGAATGAGCATCAAAATAAACTCGTAATGGCTATCCCTTCACAAGATGAGGTTAGGAAGGTATTTTTTTCTTTTGAAGGTAATAAGGCCCTTGTCCTAGATGGGTTCCTCATGTTCTTTTTCCAAGTCTTCTAGGAAATCGTTGCTGATGATGTGACTAGTGTTGTTAAGGAGTTTTTTGGAGCTAGGAAATTGTTGAAAGAGATTAATGCTACTTTTATTACACTCATTCCTAAATTCCCTTGTGCTAATACTTTTGGTTCTTTCTACCCTATCAGCCTAAGCAATAATTTCTATAAGATAATTTCTAAAGTTATTACTTCTAGGCTTCTCAGGGTTATTTCATTATTGATTTCTCCCCAGCAAAGTGGTTTTGTTCTGGGCAGACAAATTCTTGATTCTATTATAACGGTTCATGAGAATATCCACTCCCTTGAAGCTTTGAAAAACCAAGGTTTTTTCCTCAAGTTGGATATGCCTAAGGCCTATGATAGGGTGGATTAGAATTTTTTGATTAAAGTGCTAAAATCTTTTGGGTTTTTTGAAATATTTTTACAAATGATACGGGAATTGATTTCTACCACAAACACCTCGGTTATCATAAATGACTCTCCCACCCATTTTTTAAGGTGTCGAGAGGAGTTAGACAAGGGGATCCTATGTCTCTTATTCTCTTTACCCTGATGGCAGAAAGTATAGGAAGTATTTTGCATAAAAAAGAGATGGAAGGCAATTTGAAAGGGTTAAAACCTTCTTCAGAAAACATGGCCTATTTGTACCAGTAGTTTTTGGATGATATGATGCTTATGGGAAGTGCTACTATTAGAGAAGCCAGAGCTATAAAGAGTTGTCTTGTACATTATGAGGAAGGTTCTGGGAAAAATTTTAATAGGGCTAAAATTTCGCTCTAGTTTTTACCCCTAAGCACAGACAAAGGAAGATTGCAAATATTTTAGGTTGTGGTATTAATTCTCTTCCTTCTACTTACTTGGGTCTTCCTTTACGGTCCAAACCTCTGTATTCTTTTTGGATATCTCTTGTGTACAAGTTTAACAGGAAGTTGGTTGGATGGAAAGGGGCTCTCTTGAGTCAAGCTGGTAAGGTTATGTTACTTAAGGATTCTCTTCAAAACTTTCCTATTTACGCTCTTAGTTTGTTTAAGATCCCTTCTAAGTTTGTTGAGATCATTGAAAAGATCTAGAAACATTTTCTTTGGTCGGGGGTTGAGGAGAAGAAGAGGATTCTATTGGTTGCTTGGGAGAATGTGTACAAACCTAAGAAGTTTGAGGGTCTTGGCTTGAGGAACATTAGAGTGTTTAATAAAGGCCTTCTTGCGAAGTAGGTTTGGAGAACTTTTGCGGATACTCGTGAATGCAGGAATACTATTTGGCACAACAAATAATTGGGGAGGGCTGATTCCTTTCATGATTTTCTTAACTCTTAGAGTCTCCCCATTGGTTCTTCCCTATGGAACAACACCACTAAGGCCAAGGACCTTGCTGGTAAAGAAGCTTGTTGGAAGTTGGGAGATGGCAAGAAAATCCAGTTCTGGGAAGATAAGTGGATTGGTAATGATTGTCTATGTAATTTCCCAACCTTTGGGAATTATTTGGAGGATTGTAAATCTAGGTTTGGCTGCCTAGTCGAGGACTACTGGAGGAATAATTAGTGGGTTGAGATCTCTGTAATTAGTTTGGATCTCCTACCTCTATAGGCCCTTCTTAATTTGGTTAGGCCTAGTTCATAGGGTAGGGAGGATTATTTGGTCTAGAAGTTGTCTCCCTCATGAATCTATTTTGTCTCTTCCATGGTGGCCTCTTGTTACTCTTACCTCCATTACCCTTCCTGGGCTACAGTGTGGGTGCACAACCTTACTCCGAAAGTCAACATGTTTGCTTGGATTTTACTTCAGAATAGACTATTGACTAATTATAATCTTCATAAGAGAAGGTTCTCCTTTCCTAATAGGTGTTATTTGTGTTGTGCTGAGGCAAAGAATTACTCTCATATTTTCCTCCTTTGACCTTTTTCTAATGCTATTTGGTGCAGTATTTTGCAAATGTGGGATCTCAGTTGGGTTTTTCATGGAACTATCTTGGATTTTTATAATCAATGGAATGCCCCCTCAAAAAATCGGGTGTTGAATATGTTGTGGAACTATATATTTCCTCACCTTGCTTGGGGTGTTTGGAAAGAACATAACAATAGAATCTTTAGGGATGTGGCTCTTTTGGAAGAAGTGGTCTATGGTAAGATTATAAGAGTTGTGGTTGAAAACTTTAATTTGCTCAATAACAAGAACAAAAGAAAAGGTAAGGTTAGCTTTCAAGAGTATGAGATCAAAATGGTGGAGGTTTGGAAAAATAATGTGGACATGTCCAACATATCCAAGGTAACTAGGGGACCTAGAGATGGTATCTTTTGGAGTCTCCCTCCTCCTGGTTGGGTTAAAATCAATTTTGATGGCACAACCAAGGGAAATCTGGGCCTTGCTGGGAGTGGAGGGGTGATAAGGGATGAGAATGGTTGCTTTATTGCAGCAGTGGCCATCCCATTAGTCACTCAGACCAACCATGTTGTCAAAGCAACTGGAGTGTTTCAGACCTTGAAGCTGGCTAGCCAATTGAAGTTTTAAAATGTCTAGATTGAAGGGGATTCAAACAATATAATATAATGCTTGAAGGGCCTTCATAAACCCTCATGGTCTATAGATAATTGGATAGACCTTTCTAAGGAAATTATTTATAACTTTGAAAAAAATTATATTTTGCATGCTTTTCGGGAAATAAATATGGTGGTGGACTTTTTTTCCAACAAGGGTGTTAAAGCTTAGGAAAAGATGAGGTGGCAGGGGTATGATGAGTTGGCGGCTGATGTCAAGGCCCTAATTACGTATGACCATTTTCATGTTAAGGTGCAATTCCCCATTCCCTTGAATGATGGTTAATTTTCCTTCTTTGAAGTGTTGGGACTGTGAGTTAATCATTACTCAAAGTTGGCTGATGAGTAATTATCTTATTTGTCATTTGATGGATGTCAGTCTCACATGCTTTCTGGGCATTTTAGGTGTTTGTTATTTTTAAGATTCTAGAGTCTTCTATTCCTACCTACAAGATGACCAACATGAGTGGCAAGAGTCATAGGGTGGAGCCGATGAGTAGTGAATAGTTAAGGAATAATCTGTATCTTTGGAAGAAGTTGGAAAAGGGTGGTATTACTATTTTCATTGAGAAACTCCATGGCTAGGATCCTGAGGTTACTAGGGTTTTTTCCAAAGATTGGAGGGATGGTGAGATGAACTTGTTTGGAATACAAGTCATCATCAATGAATAGTTAGTTGTTGAGATTACGGTCCTCTCTATGAAGGGTATCAAGTTCTATAGGGACATGAAGCTTTCTAATGAGGCGGTCAATAAATTTCCTAAGTCAAATGTTGAGAGGGACGATTTGTGAAGGACTTTCAGATGCTATTATGATTCAGATAGGATTGTCTCACACTGGAGGAGGGTCTTCAATGTGTTGATGGAGTATGTCACTCTAGATGGTTGTTACACCAGAGTATTTATGTATCATTTTGTCCTCCTTAACCACTTCAGGCATCAAGTCAGGGTTTCATTTCCTTTTTATCTTGCTTCTTCTCTGAATGCTAGCTTGAAAATCCATAGAGAGAACCCTACCAGGCATTCCATTCTCCATGAAGGACTACTTGTCCTTATTTATGATCATTTTAAAGCCATGTTCACTCTGCCAAACCAGACTCCATCTAAGGAAAGGGTTATTGGTAAGGGAAAAGAGAAATCTAGCGATTCTCCCCAAAAGAATGGTAAGAGAAAGGTTTTGGAGGACCCTTCCTATGATGAGAATGAAGAGGACTCGTAGTTGGACTCATTGTATGAGTACTCCAGTTACCCTACAACTAACATAGAAGAGAGGCCCCAATTTCCTATGGATCTCAAGGTGAAGGACCACTATTTCAAGGAAGAATAGGAATTTTCTTCTGATATTTTTGTTATAGCCTACAATGGGTATGTGGAATTTTTCAAATTTATTAGATGGGTGTTCTTTGAAATTAAGAAGATTAAGTTGAAACAAAGGGCCATGAGTAGTAAGATGGAGAAAGATGGTGACAATAAAAACATAGGTAGTGGTAGTGGTAGGGCCACTAATTTATGGATGGTGGAAGAGAATAATTATATTATTGAATGCCTCAATAAAATTGTTGAGGAGTTATGTGCCCTAAGATCTTAAAATCCATTGTTGAGACCATGAATACCATGGTGGAGAATTTGGAAAATGCTCATCATGTTAAAAATATTGTGTTTCTTGATTTGGACAAAGAGGAAGGGTAATTGGATAGTGGGGGACTGAGCAATAGGACCAAAGCGAATTTGAAAAGGAAGGTAGACTAGTCTTTAGTGAATATCCACGAGATCAAAAATTCTGCACTTAATATGAATAGGTTGGAGTAGGAGGTGGTAGAGATCCTCAGGAATCTGGACTAGTGGCTAGTTTTTTTGTGGGATTTTATCAATTTTTTGCTTTGCTACCTTGGTTTCCACTGTTTCTTTATTTGTGGGCAGCCTTTTTGTTTTTGTTTGGACCTGTTAATGTTCTATCTATTGCTTTATTACTATTAAGGGTTTTGGGATCCCTTTAAAACTTGTTTGTTCCATAATCAAAAACATTAATTTCCCACAATGGAGGCGGCTGCAGCCTATCACATAATCAAATTGGCTCAAAGCAAAGGGTATAGGAAGGTCTGGTTGGAAGGTGACTCTCTAAACATTATTAATAATTTGAAGAATGGCTCTCCTCCATCTTGGACTATTGAGGCCTTGGTCAGGGACTCTATTGAAATTATCAACTCCTTTGATAATGTTTATATCTCCCAAATTTTGAGAGAGGGAAATATGTTAGCTGATTTCTTCACTAACTTTCATGTTAGAGATAGCAAGGAGTGGGATTTAAATGATCCTCTTCCTTTTAAGGAAATGGATATAATTAATAATGAATGCTAATCTAATGTCGATCTTATTGTGCATCAAGGTGTGTGTGTCCTTACTCACATGGTTGAATGTCATGAATGAGGATGTTAAAGTTATTATTATGAGGGACAACTTTCACAAGGTGTGGAGTTCAAATTCATTAAATTGCATCTTTGTCATGTGGTTGGCTTCATATGAATTTTTGGGTGTTAGTCGAGTTAGCTTCCAGAGTCTTCTACTGGTTAATTCTACTCTGGGTGGTGTTTGTTTTATTTTCCTAGGCTTTTTGTTATGTGCTTGGCCTCCATTTGTTAAGTTTTCAATGATGGGTAGAGACATAAACTTCATCAAACCTAAGTCTTGTTTTTTTGCTAAGCAGAGGAAGGAAGTGTGGGAGATTTTAGAGGGTGGCTTAACTCCGTATATGGAGAAACTGCATGGTAACAATCCCCAGGTCACTGATTTGGTTTCTCAAGGGTGGAATGAGAGAACCCTAAATTTTTGTGGTAGGGAAATTATGATTGATGAAAAATTCATAGCTCAAATTACAGGCTTGGATATTCAGGGTATGAAGGCATTCAAAGACAAAAAAGAATCGCAAGCTGTGATGTATATTTTCTTTAAAGGGATGAGGTTGTTGATTTGAAGCCAGCAAAGAGTGGTGGGTATTAGAGGATTTCCTTGAAAGCGTTGTGGCATGATGTTGTTGAAGAAATCATGAGGTTTGTCACCTTGGAAGGCATGTATAAGGTGATTAACACTTACCATTTCCTTTTGCTTAACCATTTTTAGCATAAGAAATGTGTGTCCTTTCCTTATTACTTGTTGATGTCGCTTGACTTGGGGATTAAATATCATATGAAAAACCCCAAAAACCTTTCCCTACATGTGGGTTTAATTCTCTTGATCTATGAACTTGTCAAAGTTCATGAGGTGCAAAAAACTCTTGTGTCTCTGAAGGATAATACTGCTAAACCCCAGGAAGGTTATGAGATGGAGTTGGGAGAGGAAAGGGTTAGTAAGAAACCTAAGAAGAGGAGGCTTATTTTGAACACATATTCTAAGTCTCATGGGGATGATGATGTTGATTATGTCCAAGATTTGTATGCCTCTTTTGAGGAGGGACCCATTTCCCTTGTTTTGGGTAAGGCTAGGAAAAGGAAGCCAGATGATAAAGTGGCCTATACAACATGCAGTGATGAGGTGGTGGTGAATGTTCTTTCTAAGGGGATTAAGGACATAAATGAACTTTATGGGGAAGCTTCCTATCCTCCCCCAATGACTAGTTATGTGCAAGACACTGAGTAGGGGCACTGAAAGAGAAGGGTGTTGACTACTAGACAACTCCTGGAGAAGGGTTTCCCTCTTTCCTTGGCTGGCAATATCTATGGTGAGGCTTCTTTGAGTGTTGACATTGGGTTGTAGAAGTAGGAAAAGGAAAGAGTTTTGGGTGGTGGACATGTTGTGGGAACAAGCAAAGTGGATGCAGATAGGATGATGGAAAGGAAGGCTATTGCGGAGGAAATCGCCTACTCCATTCGCAAGATGAAGACCCTGTCCCCACTAGTAAAGGTAAGTAAATTTCTATTGAAAAGTTTCATGTTAGTTCTTCTGATGAGGATGTTCCTGTGGAGAAATGAATTGAGAACTTTGATAGGGAGGAGTTGTCTAATGTGTTGAGCTTGGCTCGTGAGAGTGCTAATGTGTTGTTTATACTTTTTAAGTGGTTCTTCCATGAGATTAATAGGACCAATGTTAGAATTAGAGTTTTTGCTAGTAAGGATGAGGACCCTTCTATCCACATCCAAATTAATAATTTAATGGACTCTCTTAATACTATGGCTAATACTGTGGCGGAGGAAACCATCAATCTGGAAGAGAATTTGGAAGGAAGAATTTTACCCCTTAAGCATAAATTTGATAAAATGTGGAGTGTTGTAATGAAGAATGGAGATGCCTCTAATGTCTTGGCTATTTCAAAATCTGCCAAGGTGATTCCCCTTGTGATTTATGCTAAAAATAGAAAGGAGAATGTGTCTATTGATGATAGTACTACTAGGGGTAAGCTAGATGTGGATTGTGCTAGTGAGAAGGGTGTTGTTAAAGGTAATGTTTTGAGTGGTGAGATAAAAACTAGTGGGCCAGGGATTAGAACTAGAAATAGAATGAAATCCTAGGCTGAGCCCTCGAGTATTGATGTGTCTGATACTATGGATAATGTGCAGAAGTTGGATGCTAGTGAAATGGAAGCTGTTGAGATTTTGAACAATATGTAGTGTTGTTGGCTGGTTACCTTTGTTTTGGCTTCTTTTTTCTCTTGGTTTGCTATTGTTGGGTTGATTACTACTTAATGTTGCTATCTTTTTTTATCAGCTGCTTTATTTTGTAAAGGGTTCTAGGCCCCTTCAAAACTCATTTTTTTACCTCCAACCAAAACATTAATTTCCCACAGAACATACCTTGCAAAATAAATAAATGACAAGGAAAACATGGACAACATAACAATGAAGAATAACCAAACAAGAACTGATGACACATGGTGACTAGGTTTGTAGCTTGACAAGGAAAACCCTGTTACTATCTCCCAATCAACTATACTATTAGGTAATGGACATGCTTAAACCTATGAATCCAAGTTGAGTTGATGTCCTATACCTCCAATCTTGCAATAAAACATATGTCATACATGTATATATGTCATGAATCAAACACACCATGAAGAGAAAATCGTAGAAACACAAGGCACTCACAAGTGAGTGATGCAATCTCATTCCCTTCACCAATACAATGTCACATCAAAACTGACAAAACTAAAACATCAATTAACTATAGACGAACATATATCAATATCAACTCAAATAATCAACTATGCTAACCAGAAAGCATGTCATAATCAATGATTATCCATAAGGTGTACCATCACATCTAAATATAAAAACCATCATCGCTCTAATGTCAATGATCAAATAACAACAACATAGTATCATGGTCTATCAAATCAAAAAACACTATCTGAAAATATAAGCAAATGAGAGGGGCACTACATCCGCCCCCCCTAAGATTCAACTTACTTATGTAAGTTGCAAGATAAGTTACAACATGCACATCATATAAAAAATGTCAAGTGCACATCACAAACATAATAAGTATTAGTCTAACAAAAGCAACAAGAAAGAAAAATACTACATTCCTCCTTCCACTAATAGACTACTCACTATCCGGTAGGCGACACTCCTGAGTGTCCTCATCTGAGTCCATAACCGCCTTCATGGAAGTGAAATGTTGTGTACGAAGGCTTTCCTTCTCTTCCCTAGATTAACTAGGTGTGTTACGTCCACATCCTAACATCCAATCCCAGATCTAGCGGATGGTTTCTTGACTTTAGTTGTGTGTCTCAGCTCTTTAATCTTCTTCACTTTGTCCATTTTGATCTGAGAGAGGGCCTAAGCCAAGGTCTCCTCACCAAAAATACAAGGTGGAGCTTTTGATGTGGGGTTTTCTTTGATGACCACACCCTTCTTGGCATCCTTCACTGCCTTTCCTCTTTCTGGCCTTTGACCTTCCCATCCCTACACACAAACTGGGGTAACATTAGACTCTAATGAAATTCTAAGGCCCAACTAATCCTAACATTAAAATGGTACACTTTGACCAATTTTTTGACGACAACCCGTTGGAATTTCGATGGTTGTTCGTCACTATAATTTCGTCAGAATTTTGATGACATTTGAAACGTCGAAATTCCAGCCTAGCATTAGATGTCGGGTCAGAATTTTGATATTTCAAATGTCATTGAAATTCTGACAAAATTATAGCGACGAATAGCTGTCAAAATTCCGATGGGTCATTGTCAAAAAATTGGTCAAAATGTACCAGTGCTTAATTCGTTATACGACATAAACTCTCAAAACATTTCTTGCAACATCCTAAATCTTACACCTTTTTAGAATCAAGAAAACACAATTTATCACTTATCACTTCCCTAGCACCCAATTCTAAATTAAGCACAGTCTTATCACATTCACACACTACAAAAATTTCCATAATGCATTCTCACAATAGGAAGGATATCGGTGCATTATGCACTACACAAAGAGTTCTATTATTTCCACTAGTTTTTTGCACCCTTGGACCAACACCACCTAAGAAAAAACTCAAGTTGACAAGTAAGGATGACACAAAAGAAGATGCACCCTCTAGAGTTCAAGCAACTAGGTCAACATAATGGGCTCAACATTATCCCAGAGCACCCAGTGTTCAAACTTGGCTTTGATACCATGTGTAATACCCTACCACATAGCCCTAGAGAATGACAGAAACACGATGGAAGCATCACAATTTTTTTTTTTGAAATTGTGATTATAACATGTAATGTGAACTACTCTTAATGCATACATCCTCAAATACAAATGAGGAGTAGTACATGTATAAAATACGCAACTGATATAAAAGAACATAAGAGATGGGACATATCAACTGGAACATGCAGGCATGTGCAGGATCATGATGGGCCAAAAAGTGGTGATATGATGGGTATTTGTAGGGTATGTGGATGACGACTTTTTTTTACCCAAAATTGATGAAATAAAAAGTTTTTTTAAAGGATATTCTTAGCTTTCCACGAATATAAATTATTCTTTACTTTGAATTTAATAAATAATTATTATTCATTTTTTATTTGAATTACGACTAAAGTCTTGATTGATAGGCTGATTGAAAAACATCTATAGCTTTCAAATGGTATCAAATTTTTGGAATCCAAAACATGTATCACATTCTATGCTTTGCATTCTATAGGATTAAAAAAAGAAAAAATTAATTTCATGAAGTTTTGACCAAGTTAAGGTGGTCAGACATACGAGCA
The DNA here is from genome assembly GCA_007258455.2 of Sequoia sempervirens. Taxonomy (NCBI): domain Eukaryota; kingdom Viridiplantae; phylum Streptophyta; class Pinopsida; order Cupressales; family Cupressaceae; genus Sequoia; species Sequoia sempervirens. The sequence goes on from VDFB02179234.1 coordinate 61,937,619, forward strand.
TTTATATTTTTTAAAAGTTGTAATAAAAAATTCATAATTAATTATTTACTTGGAAAAAAATTACAAAAAAATAAGCATCTCATATGGACATGAGTCCTCTACTTATTTCTAAAATATTATAAAAAATATTATCATTTTATTTTGGTTATGGTGGTCAGACAGACACCTACTTCTTATTTTTTCCCTAAAATTTAAGTACTCTGTATTGAAATTTCAAGTTTTCACCAAATAGATTTAATTTTTTTAAAAAAAACCTAGTAGTTTAGAAATTACATTCAATTTGCTACAAATTCTATTCTTACATATTTTTTGAAATAATATAGATAACATATTCAAATTTTTATGTCAAGTTGCCTAACTCTGATTTTTCTAATTTTTTTGCCACTTAAGGGCCTATTTTTTCCATGATGATCCTACACATACCCATGCAATCTCTCCCATCGAGAATATCCCACCATCATGAACATAAAAATGGAACCCAATGGTGTATGGTGCACATTCCACCCAGCCAAGTGGTACCCGAAGGCCCACCCCCATGCTAGGAGATAGTAAAAGGGCTTCGTAGACAAAACCAACAACCTCTAGACACAGGCAACCTCAAGACTAAACTACACAAGTACAATACATAACATGATGGTTACATTGCTTCTAGAGTAAAATAATCAACTACATCAGCTGAATAATTAAATTGTTGTCATAGGAGGAGTGTCACACATAATTGGCTATGGGTGACCCTAGCGTAACCTTCCTAGGCTACCCCACCCCCATCCTGAGTTACTCTGGCTACCTCTACTAGCCATCAGATCCCCATACAAACTATGCTTCTCATCTCACCTCAATTCTAAACAAGTGCTTGAGCCATGAGAGAGACATTCATTATCTTTATTATTGTGAGAGCTACCTATTCCCCTAATTCATTCTAAGTTATCACTTAATTTAAACCCTCGGTGAGTTACCCTGGCGCTCCTTTGTGTGTCGGACCCCCAATAGAGAGCCACTCCCCTACCAACAACACAAGGATCTAATCCACAACCAAGGGTAAACATAGTGCACAAAATAGATATTGAATCCCAATCCAAAATATAAGAGGTAACACATCCCATTCGTAGTAACCAGGTGTCTAATTTGAATTACAACCAAGTGCACTACCCAAGGAATACAAAGGGTCGAACCATAAAATAAAACAACCCCCTCATAAAATTACAACATCTAGAAGACTTACAAAATCACAATTAACCAATTTGCCCAAAAACTTGAAAAAAAGAAATCATAATTCAAATAGGCATTTCAAGCAGGAATAAATCTACCATTAGGATTTCCTAAATCCAATTTGTTTTTCAAGAATACAATATTGCATTGCCCCAAAATAATATAACTTAATGCAATATCATTTACAGATAATAACAAAATTAAATCTAATCGTTTAAATCAATTTCCCAATTACATCAATATAAAAACACAATTTCCTCTTTAAAACATTTCATTTTAAAATATTTGCTTGTGCTATTGCATGCACCTATCATACCATAATATCCATTTAAATAAATATATTTAAATATATATATATATATAGAGTTATATATGTATATATACATATAATTATATATATACACATAAATATATTATTTAATTATAGAAGAAAAAAATTACAATTACCAATGCATTCAATATATATATATATATTTTAAAAAAAAACATTTTTATAAATCAAAAATTGTATAAGGAAAAACTAGGTGGACGAGACATCCATATATAGGCTGGTCGTGGAGCACTGCCTTCGCAGCTACTCCCACAGAAGGGTTGCATCCTATGTAGGCACGCTACCTACACAGTCCACCTCCCCTATGGGGGCGGTTGTGGGCGTAGCCCCCCCAACCTCCCTCATACAAAAATTACTTCCTTCCTGTGATTTTTAATAATCGCATACAAATTCCTCAGTCTCTTTTTTTTAAATATAAATTTTTACAAGAAATTTCATAATCATAGATGCATATATTTATATAAATATTTATATGTATATATATTCTCAAATATATACATACATACATACATACATACATACATACATACATACATACATATATATATATATATATATATATATATATATATATATATATATATATATATATATATATATAAACAAATAAATCTGAATGATTTCTTGAGAAGAGAAAATTCTTAACAAAATTTTTCTACAAGAGAAGATTTCAAATTCACTAGAGGATTATAATTTTCACAAATTTACGAGAGGATTTCAATTTCCACAAATTTTGATAGGAAGATTTTAAATCCATTCCTATGGAGATTTCCAAATTTCTCTATTGTTTTCCCTCTGGGTTTTTCTATTGTTTAAAAACAAATTTCAATAGAGGCTCTCAAATTTCACTATAAAATTTTCTACATAAATTCTTAAAAATTTACAAGGAAAATCTTTCCAAACACAAAAAGTTTTCAAATCTATAAAATAAATTGAAGCTTCTACACAAATTCTTGTACAAGAAATCTTTCCAATTTGCAAAACAATAATAATAATTAAAAGAACTTGTTTCTAGAAGCTTGAGGAAATGAAGTTTGAAGTAGAACTTCCTCTGCATATTCCAAATTGTCAAAGCTTCTTCCAAAATATCACTTTCCAGAAAGAAGAAAAACCAAAACCAAAGCCAAGAATTTTCCTGAGAACTTTTTTTTTTTTGACCAACTTATCCAAAATATCTTTTCCATTCCCGTCAAGTAACCTCTTTCCACTTTTAGTTAATACAAATATTCTCTCCAACAATTAATTTTCGAATACTATGTTTAATTAATTTTCTAATACATGTCAAATATAAAATATTTTTTAACCATATCACAAATATTTCCTCTTTTGATAATTACAAGATTTTATGCAATTTATAATTCAAATTCACATAATAATTTTCTAATTAAATTAAATTTAATTACTTTATAAAATAAATTTAACCTCAAGGATTAAATCACTTTACAAAATAAATTAAATTTAATTAATTAAATCAAATAAAAAGCTTCTAAAAACATTAATCAAAATTAATTAAATAATCACTAAAAACCATTAAAACCATTAATTAACATTAATTTCCCACAGAACATACCTTGCAAAGTAAATAAATGATAAGATAAACATGGAAAACATAACAACAAAGCATAACCAAACAAGGACTGACAACACACTATAACTAGGGTTGTGGCTTGACAAGGAAAACCCCGTTACTATCTCCCAATCAACTATACCATTGGGTAATGGACACACTCAAACCTGTGAATCTAGGTGGAGTCGATGTCCTGTACCTGCAATCTTGCAATCAAACATATGTCATACATGTATATATATCATGAATCAAACACACTGTGAAGAGAAAATTGTGGAATCATAGGGTGCTCGCAAGTGAGTGATGCAATCCCGTTCCCTTCACCAATACAATGTCACATCAAAATTGATGAAACTAAAATATCAATTAACTACAAATGAACATATATCAATATCAACTCAAATATTCAACTATGCTAACCAGAAATCATGTCATAATCAATAATTATCCATAAGGTGTACCATCACATTGAAATATAAAAACCATCATCACTCCAATGTCAGCAATCAAATAACAACAACATAGTATCATGGTCTATCAAAGTAAAAACCATTGTCTTAAAATATAAGCAAATTGAAGGGGCACTACAATGATAAAGCTATGGAAGAAAATTTTACAAGGATTTGGTCATCAAAGTTGTAAGTATGGTATGGTGGCTTCCCACACCACTACACGATTCTCATAAAGTGACTCCATAGCCATAATATTTTAGTCCTTGTTGCATTAACAAACTTCAAGACTTGAGTTAAGCCATAATGACTAGGAGTGAGTGATATTGGAGAAACAAAGATCTATTTAAGGTTTTCAGGGAACACATCGTAATTCAGTGGTAATCAAACATGACAAGGGAAAATATTTTAGGGAATTAAAGGATGGTGTGGAAAGTGTCTTTTTGGTGATTGTTTTGGATAAGGGGGAGATCAACAGGCTTGACTTGGGCATGAAGAAAACTTACTTAATATGAGAAATACTACTTAGGAGTAGGGTTATAGATATATGAGTGTAGAAATATTATTGCTTTGTCTTATGCATTACTACTATGTACTTAGGACTATGATAATATAAACACACTTTCAATGGTCTTTAGTTGTTATCATGTCACTAAGATGTAATAAGTTTGATGGAATTTAAAACATGGGTTAGTATCAATTGATAGGTTTTTAGTTAATTTGACTGGCTAGAGATAGGTGACTAAGTTCATTATTTTGAGGTCTGAATTATCATTATGAGATCTGAGTTCATTATTTTGAGGTCTCAGATTATGATCATGAGATCATCATAAGATCTATGTTTCACACCTTTAGAATACTATACATCATAACTCTGGAGTACTGTAATGACCCTCTTTAGACTGTGATTCTCCCCATTGTTGGAAATATGTGTCTCAATCTCATAGGTTGAAACCTCTGAAAGAGCCAAGTCAGTGTTACATCCATATTGCCTGGCCGACTAGTAGCTTTGGAACCTTGTGAAAAGTTCTAGTCGCTGAGACCTTGTTTCAGTCTTGCCGAATGGACCTATCGCTGTGACATGATGATCGCTGTGAAAATTTCTATCTCACTCCGCTCAGGGAGATCTCTGGCCGGCGGTTTGGTTCCATGTGGTGGTTGGGGAGACTTGTGATGACTGTGTCATCAGAGTAACTCATATGCTTCGGTATGAAGTCTTATCGATATGGAAAGTCTCACCGATAAGTATTCACTTGGAGTCTTTGGGGTAACTTGGAGGTTTCACTATGAACTATTGGCGACATATGTTTGTCTCACCAATGCTCATTGGAGTAACATGGAAGCCTTGGTAAGAAGTCTTGCCGGTAGTTATTTCTCTCGCCGATGGGTATGAACATCGGTGTAACCTCCTTGTGATAGCGGTAAGTCTTGCTGACACTATATGCTTGTTATTGGGTGTCTTCGGTGAGACTCCTAGCGACTGAAGTCTTTGGCGAAAGGTGTGAACATTCAGAGTAATGTCTTAGCAATAGCCTAAGTCTTGTTGATGAGTGTTCTTTTCGGTATGACTTGAAGGCTCAGTGTGATCTCTTGGCGAATGAAGATAGTCTTGCCGATGGAAATGCTAATGTCTATGTGACTTTGGAACTTTGGTATGATGTCTCATTGAAAACGATGGTCTTTCTGAATAGTGATACAAGTGATGATCATCGGTATGAGGTCTTGGTGACAAGGCGAAGTCTGAGCGACAACTTTCTGAACTCGGTGTAACTTCTTGCCGATAGTTATGGCTCTTGGTGATATCAATACTCAGGTCTTTTGGCATCAAGGAGACATGGTTAGTGTCTCACTAACATGCAGATACATTGTGAATGCCTTTGACCGAGTGATGACTATCCTACGTGGTGAGTCTTCAACCAATCAGAGAAGTCGAATGGGAACCATTGGAAGTTAGTCTATTGTGGAAGTTCTATGAGGAAGTTCAATAGATAGGGACGACAATGATATAATTCTGGGTGATCCCACAATAATGGGTTATAATTTTTGGCCAAAACTTGACATTAAAATCAGGATTTTTCACTAGACATTCATGTTCTTACACCTATAGCAGCTAAACCATTAAGGTTTTGAAGGTGAATCAAACTAGTTATTTGTTAGATATTTTGTGTATATTCTAATTATATTTTTTAAAAAAATTTAAAAAATAAATTGTGAATCATTTTATGTAATTTTTAATAACTTATTTTTTCTACTAACCAACATTTTTAAAAAGTGATGTTTACTTCAGCCCACGTAAATTTTTCTATAGATAGGATACAATTCTAATTTTTAAAATAATTTTTTTTCACACCAATATCTAGGGGATAGATATTTTTTCATAATTTTTTGTTACATCTTTTTTTTTTAATTAATTTTCCAAGTCAGCGTAATTATAATTTGGACAGAGGTGTACTTCGGCCCGCATAACTTTTTTGGTATTCATTTGAATTAACTTATTCTTTTTTTGTTGGAATAAGGACATCAATACCTAGTGGACATGTATTTTTTAGAATTTTTTTCTCTATTTTTCTATTTTTTCGTATGTGTGAAATAAAGAACTTGATGTTCATTGAAAATCCTACATTCACAAGAAATAAAAAAATAAATATAATAATCAAATTAAACATATTTAAAATTATATTGTTGGGGAAGCTTATAATAAGGGCTGAAAGCTTACAAAACATAAATTTTAAATGAATTCATTTGATCACCCAAAAGGTAAATCAAAAGTGTTTTTTATCAGCATTTTGATAGGTGTAGAGGAGACTCGATTATAGGTATGGTTTAAATCTAACAAGGTTCTATCCAAGGGAGTTTGATCTAAGGGGGTTTGATCAATCCCTTTTTAATTAAAATAATTTAAATGGAACATTTAAAGTCATAAATCATTGTATTTTCTAAAAATATGTGATTTCAGGCAAAAATTGGGATGTCCCAAAAAGTGTAACCCATTATTGTGGCACTACAGAGACTTTGTAGATGATGTTAGGTTGGATTGTTGAATGGTTCGATCAATAGTTGGATGAATAGTGTTGTGAATGGTTCAATGAGTGATCAGTATATGAATTCAATTCTGAGAGCATTGTAACATGAATGTTTTGTACAAGGTTAGTCATTGAATCTGTTGCTATAATTTGACATTAGAGATTCAACCCCGTACTCTGTATGTAATTTCATTATTGTAATACAAAGGGGTTTTTCTTGGTGTGGTGGGTTTTCCTCCTGTAAGGGTTTTCCCACGTAAATCTGGTGTTCATATGTGTATGTTTAATTCTCTGTTTCTGTTATCTCTTTCAAGTGCATCTTAATTGGACTCTAATTGTAAAATTTAAAAGTGTCTCTGCTTTCTTCCCTGAGGTTTTGACGTTAGGAGAGTTAGTTCTGCACCTTAGCTTTCCTTACAAGTGGTATTAGAGCCTGGCCAATTGTGTTATCCTTGTGGGTACATTGGGTTTTTTGAGTCAATTTTGTTCAGTGGGAGTCTTGTAGAAATTTGATAATTCAAATTATAGATTGAGATGGCTAGCACGTCAGGAAAGATTGAGATAGAGACATTCAATGGTAGTAATTTTGAGTTGTGGAAACTTAAAATGGAAGATCTATTGGTTGATCATGATCTTTTGATTGTTGTGTCTACAATGAAGCCTATAGGCATGAAGCAAGAGGATTGGGACCTTGCAAATAGAAAATCAAAGGGGCTGATATGGCTCTATTTAGCAGACTATGTTCTTCTAAATGTTCATGAAGAAAAGACTGCATCTTCCTTGTGGAAAAGACTGGCAACTATTTATCAGGGCAAGTCCTTGGTGAATAAATTGTTCTTGAGGAAGAAGCTGTACTCTTTGAGAATGCAGGAAGGAGGGTCTGTTGCTGATCATTTGAATGCATTCAACATGCTAATTGCACAGTTAACATCTATTGGTGTGAAGATTGATGAAGATGATTGTTGTATGCTTTTATTGTGTTCTTTGCCAGATTCTCGGGATCACCTGGTGATGGCTATTGGGAGTACGACATCCACTTTTAAGATGGAAGATTTTGTTGCTTCTTTGTTATCAGAAAGGATGAGAAGAAAATCTTTTGAGATGGAGAGGGAGGCTCTTGCTGTTAGAGACAGATCGAAAGAGAAAGGCAAGAAGAAGGACAAGAAGTCTAAATCAAAATTAGAGGGGAGATCAAAGTCTCCTGGCAAGAAGTCCAAGGTGAAGTGTTGGAATTGTGAGCAACCTAGTCATGTCCGAAAGGATTGTAAAGAGGAGAAAAAGAAGAAGAAGATGAAGAATTCTGACAATGATTCTTCTCAAAGTGATGCAGATGCCTTCATTGTAGCCTTGGCTACATAGGCATCAGATGATGTATGGTTGACTGATTATAGAGCATCTTTCCACATGACATCTCATAGAGACTGGTTCACGAAGTATGAAAACTACGATGGTGGAAAGGTGTATTTGGAAAGTGATTCATCTTTGGAAATTGTTGGTTGTGGAAGAGTCAGAATTCAATTCCCTGATGGTAGAGTGAAGGGAATCAATGATGTAATGCATATACCATGTCTGGCAAGAAATCTACTTTCTGTTAGTAAGCTGAATGATATTGGGGTGCAAGTCACATTCTCTAGAAATGGTTGCAAGATGACTAGAGGCTCTATGGTACTAGCAAGGGGTGCTTGTATTGGTACCTTGTACAAGTTGGATGCACATGTTGTTCAATGCAATAGTGTCTCTGCAAAGTCATAGAAAGCTACTCATGGAGGAAAAGAGGGAAATGTTCCTAATTGTATAAACTTTATGGAAGTTAAACTTCTAGTATTAAAGACTATGCTCCCGCATCATAGGATAGGCCACATTGGTGAGAAAGGTTTAAAAACTTTGAAGAATAAAAACCTGGTTGAAGGGCTTGAAGATTGTAACCTTGAATTTGAATTTTGTGAACATTGTATATATGGAGAACAACACCATGTTTCATTTTATTCCAGTCCTCATAAATCTTCTAGTTTGCTAGATTATATTCATTCTAATGTATTTGGTCTAGTGAATGTTCCTTCTTTGTCTAAGTCAAGGTACTATGTATCGTTTATTGATGATTATTCAAGAAGAGCATTTGTCTATTTTTTGAAAAGTAAATCAAAAGTGTTCAGTCGGTTTAAGGAATTTAAGAACCTTGTAGAAAATTAGACTGGAAGAAAAATAAAATGTTTAAGGACTAATAATGGCAGTGAATTTTGTTCTGATGAATTTGAGAGGTACTGTAAAGACCATGGGATTAAAATACACAAGATTACACCTTATACTCCACAACAAAATGGAGTTGCAGAAAGGTTCAATAGGACAGTGATGGAGAGAGCATGAAGTATGTTGAGTAGTGCTAGCTTGGAGAAGTTCTGGGTTGAGGCTATTGCTACTGCATGTTACTTGATAAATCATTCTCCAAATTCTGCTCTTGTTGAGAAAACACCTTTGGAAGCATGGTCTGGTAATAAACCCTCTCTAAGACACATTCGTGTTTTTGGCTGTGAGGCATATGCATGTGTGTCGTATGAAAAAAGATCTAAATTGGAGAACAAGGTTGTCAAATGTATTTTTATTGGCTATAGTACTGGCATAAAAGGATACAAGCTTTGGAATCCTGATACGGAGAAGGTTTTGTATAGTAGAAGTGTAATCTTTCGTGAGCTGAAGCCTTCTACCTTGGATATGTAGTCAGAGAAAAAGTTTGAAAACAAGAAGGATGTAGTTGTCATTCCTTTGACACCAGAGAAAGAGGAATTGAAAATTCAAAATGTACCTAAAACTGAGAAGAGCTCAAGCAGTTTTGAAAGTTCTGAAGAAGAACAACAACCTCATGCTCAGCAATTGAGGAGGTCAACTCATGAAAGAAAGCAACTTGATAGGTATGGGTTCTCTTTGATAGATTCTACTTGTTCCTATGCTTTAATTTCTAGCACCGATGAGCCTAGGACTATGAAAGAGGCATTTAGAATGTCTGATTCAAACTCTTGGTTGGAAACCATGAATGAAGAAATGGCATCATTAGAAATGATACTTGGAGTTTGGTGCCCTTGCTTGAAGGTAGAAAATTTGTTGGCTGCAAATGGGTATTTAAAAAGAAAATAGGTCTGGATGGCAGTGTGGAAAAGTACAAGGCGAGGTTGGTTGTGAAGGGTTATTCCCAGGTAGAGGGAATTGATTATGGGGAGATTTTTTCTCTTGTAGCTAAGATGACATCCATTAGATTTCTTTTTTTCACTTCTTGGGGGTGATCCCATAATAGTGGTTTACAATTTTTGGCCAAACTAGACATTGAAATTATTATTTTTAACTAAATTTTCACATTCGGGCACCTATAGCGGCTAAACTATGAGGAATTTGAAGATGGTGCAAACTAGAGTCTCATCAAATTTTGTCTGTAGATTCTAAAAATATTTTTTTTCAAAATATTTGGAATCAAATTGCACTTCTTTTTCCATCTCCCATGAAGATTGATTTTTTTCACAAAACAACATTTTTAAAAAGTGACACACTGTATAACACATAACTTTTTTTCCACGAAGGATAAAATTCTAATTCATTCAAATTTAGATTTGTAACTCTGATATCTAGTGCTTCCACTTGGTTAGAGAGTTTTTATTGAATATTTTTTCCTTAATCAAATTTCAAAGTCAAACGAATTACAATTCAGACACAGCACGACCGTATAACGCGTAACTTTTTTTGTATATGTCAAAATTTTATTTTGTTTTTTTTGTTGGATAAAGGACTTCAATATCTGGTGCACTCATATTTTTCAATTTTTTTTTTTGATAATCTTCTATTTTTCCACATGTGAAGAACAAATAAATTTATTTTTGATGAAAAACCTATGTTTAATGAAACTTAAAAAACAAATACATAACAAAACCAAAATATATTAAAATTATATTCATTAGATAGCTTGTTCTAAGGAATACCATAATCATTTGAAATAAATTTTAAATGAATTCATTTGATCCACCAAAATCTAAATCAAAAGTGAGTTTTTATCAGCATTTTGATAGGTGTACATAAAGGAGACGCATTTATAGGTATGGTTTAAAACTAGCGAGGTTCTATCCAAGGGGGTTTGATCCTAGGTGATTTGATCAAACCCTCTTCAATTGGAATCCTTAAAATGGAACTTTTTAAGGCTTAAATCATTATATTTTCTAAAAATATGTGTTTTTAGCTAAAATTCGTTCCTCTCAGGAATTGTAAACCACTATTATGACAGCACCCAGCAGTGTATGACTTAGAGGTTCAACAGATGGATGTGAAGACAACATTTCTTCATGGTGATCTTGAAAAAGAAATCTATATGTACCAGCCTAAGCACTTTGTGGAGAAAGGTAAAGAGAAATTGGTTTGCAAGTTAAAAAAGTATCTGTATGGGTTAAAGCAGTCTCCTAGAATCTGGTACCAGAAGTTTGATACTTTTGTATTGTCTTTGGGATTTGTAAGATCAAAATCTGATCATTGTGTGTATTATAAAGCTGAAAGTGATTGAGTGCTTATTATTGCTCTCTATGTTGATGATATGTTGTTCATAGGCAATAGTAAGTTAATGATTTTTGATCTTAAGTCTTAGTTGTCTGCAAAGTTTGAAATGAAAGATCTTGGTGCAGCAAGGTATATTCTGGGAATGGAAATAACCAGGGATAGGAAGAATATAAAACTTTGGCTCAGTTAGATTAAGTATATCAAGACTATTCTAGAGAGATTTTATATGACTAATTGCAAGTAGCTAGTTGTTCTAGTTTTGCAGGGAACGAAGCTATTTGTTGAAGACTATCCAAAATCTCCTACTGAGATAGAGGACATGACCAGTGTGCCTTATGCTAGTGCGGTTGGTAGTCTGATGTATGCAATGGTCTGTACAAGGCAAGACATTGCCCAAGTAGTGGGAGTACTTAGACAGTTTATGGCTAATCCTGGAAGGACACATTGGGATGTTGTGAAAAGAGTTTTTAGATATTTGAAGGACACTTCAGAATATGCTTTGTGTTACCAAGGGAATTCGGTTGAATCACAGAGGACTCTCAGTATTCAAGGCTATGTGGATTCTGATTGGGCAGGGGACATAAATAGCAGAAGATCCACCAGTGGATACATTTTCATGATGAATGGTGGTGTAGTGAGTTGGATGAGTAAGTGATAGGCTGTAGTCACTTTGTCCACTACAGAGGCAGAATACATCATAGCTACACATGCTTGTAAATAAGCAATATGGTTAAAACATTTGTGTTCTAACATTGGTTTTGATGTAGGGAAAATAACATTTTATTGTGACAGTCAGAGTGTTATCTGTTTGGCAAAGAATCCTACTTTCCATGCCAGGATGAAACATATAAATGTACAGTACCATTTTTTAAGAGATATGGTGGAGGATGAAAAGGTCATTTTGGAAAAATTTCATACTCTGGAGAATGTTGTAGATGCATTGATGAAGCCAGTAAGCATAGACAAGTTCAGGTGGTGTTCTAGTTTGATGGGCCTTAGTGCCCATGATTTTCAGTAGTTTTGTTGTGCTCTGGAGGTTCCTGTGTGATCTTCGTCAAGTGGGAGATTGTTGGAAATATGTGTCTCAATCTCATAGGTTGAAACCTTTGAAAGAGCCAAGTCGGTGTGACATCCATATTGTTTGGCCAACTAGCAGCTTTGGAACCTTGTGAAAAGATCTAGTCACTGAGACCTTGTTTCAGTCTTGTTGAATGGACCTATCGCTGTGACATGATGATTGTTGTGACAATTTCTATCTCACTCTGCTTGGGGAGATCTCTGGTTGATGGTTTAGTTCCATTTGTTGGTCGAGGAGACTTGTGGCGACTGTGTCATCAGAGTAACTCATATGCTTCAGTATGAAGTCTTATTGATATGGAAAGTCTCACCAATAAGTATTCACTTGGAGTCTTCGGGGTAACACGAAGGTTTCGCTATGAACTCTTGGTGACATATGTTTGTCTCACTGATGCTCATCGAGGTAACATGGAAGCCTCGGTAAGAAGTCTTGCCGATAGTTGGTTCTCTCACCAATGGGTATGAACATCAGTGTAACCCCCTGGTGATAGCAGTAAGTCTTGTCGACACTGTATGTTTGTTATCAGGTTCCTTTGGTGAAACTCCTAGCAACTGAAGTCTTCGGCGAAAGGTGTGAACATTCAGAGTAACATCTCAGTGATAACCTAAGTCTTGCCGATGAGTGTTCTTTTCAGTATGACTTGAAGGCTCGATCTTGGTGAATGACGATAGTCTTGCCAATGGAAATGCTAATGTCTATGTAACTTTGGAACTTCGATATGATGTCTCATCAAAAATGATGGTCTTGCCAAATAGTGATACAAGTGATGATCATCGGTATGAGGTCTTGGCAACAAGGTGAATTTTGAGCTACAGCTTTCTGAACTCAATGTAACCTCTTGCTGATAGTGATGGCTCTTGGCGATATCGACAGTTAGGTCTTGTCGCATAGGGGAGACACAGTTAGTGTCTCACCGACATATAGATACATTGTGAATGCCTTTGACCGAGTGATGACTATCCTACGTGGTGAGTCTTCGACCAATCAGAGAAGCCAAATGGGAACTGTTGGAATTTAGTCTGTTGTGGCAATTTTGTGAGGAAGTTCAATAGATAGGGATGACATGGATATACTTTGTAGTGGTAGATGATGTTTGGTTGGATTGTTGAATGGTTCGACGAGTGATCAGTGTATGAATTCAATTCTGAGAGCATTGTAACGTGAATGTTTTGTACAAGGTTAGTCATTGAATCTGTTGTTGTAATTTGACATCAAAGAGTCAAGCCCATACTCTATATGTAATTTCATTACTGTAATACAAAGGGGTTTTTCTTAGTGTGGTGGGTTTTTCTCCCATAAGGGTTTTCCCATGTAAATCTGGTGTTCATATGTGTATGTTTAATTCTCTATTTCTGTTATCTCTTTCAAGTGCATCTTAATTGGACTGTAATTGTAAAATTTAAAAGTGTCTCTTCTTTCTTCCCTGAGGTTTTGACGTTAGGAGACTTAGTTCTGCACCTTAGCTTTCCTTACACCCATAAGGGTTGTGTATACCTTCAATCAACTTTGTTTATATTTAGGCCTGTGCACATGATCAATGACTATATAATTTGAAATTACAAGAGAAATTTTACATATTTTTTGGCAAAGTTTTTAGTTTTAAATATTGATTTTATAGTATAGAAACAAACTTCATCCAAATCCTACCATCTATATTTAAAAATTAGTCTATGTCTTACTCATTTCCCTTGCTATCTAGTGACTTGTAGCCTAAAAATAAGGCTTCTAGTAGTGCTCCCCTTTCTCTTCTACACCAACTCTTATAAATTGTTTACAACACAAAGCATGCTTACTCCTCTTCCTTTGGCATGGATGGAGCTGTGTTATTCTCCTACCAACTTCTACCTTCTCCCCTATTCTCGACACAATATTTTATTTGTGCCTTTTTTTTAGGGTTTTGTATAATATACTATATATAGATGAATATTTGTGTGCAACCAATATCCTAATAATGAGCACATTTAGGTTTTAACATTATGGCATCCTTTACCTTGAATATACATTTAGGTATTATATATTATATTCTTTAATTAACAAAACTATTAAATACATTTATGAAACTATTATGATTAAAAAATATTAATTAGATTTTATATTATATGCCAATATATTATCTAGTGTACAACTTTTTTAATATAATATTTTAACTATAGATATAAAATATTTACTATCAAACTTATTAAACGAAAGATAAAATGGTAAAAAAAATACAAATAGGAAAACATATTAAATTACATTTTATTTATATTATATTTTAATAATTTTTTATTCAGATTTAACTCAAATAGTATACAGACTTATAATTATATTTATTAGAATTTTTTATATTTAATCTCATTTAGTCAAATTTACCACAAGTAATTTAAATATTTTTTAAGTATATTTTATTCATTCTATTTTATTAGATATATTATGCAAACTTACGTCACGTAGTGTACAGATATATTTTTATATTATTTTTACCCAATTTCTATTATAAACACTTATAAACAAACTTATTTGTAGTATGTATATTATATTATATTATTTTTATTATAAGCACTTATAAAAAAACTTATTTGTAGTATTTATATGTCAATTATATTATTTTTACTTAATTTCTATTATTTTATGCAAACTTATTTTTACTCGATTTCTATTATAAACACTTGCCACTCCATTAGGAAAATAACCACCTCTATGAGTGAATCCAATCAGAACCCAAAATTCTATCCATATAAGAAAAGTAGCAATTATTTATTAATGATTTAGTTTTCAATGATAGATGATAGTTATGCTCCACCTAACATTCCTTGCCAATAGTGTATTTAATTCTGAGACACTTCTTAGATTAGCATGCAAATAAACATTTGTTAAGTTCTTTTATAAAATTTTAATTTTTCTTCTATGTATAAGTTTTATCACACATTTAGGATATTAAACTAAAGAAATGTTTATTTAACTATTGATAGTGTAAAGTTTATATTTGTAGTTTAAAGGAATTCATTTGAAAAGTAAAATAACTTTAACTAGATTTTCTATATTATGATCAACATTGTCATCTTCCAAAAGGAAAGTCATAGATTCTTATACATCACTACGCATATAGTATATTTGTTTCCATTTTAAAAATGCAATTTCATTTAGGAATGGACAATTCGCATCAACCCAATGAGATTATTGACATCTCCAATAGTTCCAGTTCCTCTAAGTTGTTGACCAACTCAACACCATTGATCTATTGTAATGGCACTTCTACAAGCCACATACAAGATTTTGCAAATGACATGTTACAATTAGTTGCCTTGAAAATTGTTACAACAAGGAAAGGCCACTATTTGGAACATGCAAAGTGTCCAATATTGTGGCATTCAGTCAATGGAAGTAACAGTGCATGAGTTCCACTCAACTTGTGAGAAGTTGGGTTCCTTCTACACTTTCCTTTCTGAAATGAAAGGAGATGAGTTCTACGGACAAGGTGGTTTTTTCTACATAAAAGAAGCATTTCAGAATTACTTGAACAATGTCTAATACACTTTCTCCCTATAAATTTGTATATAATATGTGATATAATCATGTAACTACAACTTTAACCAACTTATGGATAGTTGGATATTTTATAAATCCCTAAAAGAAAAGTAAGGTCCAATATACTATGAACAAGGAACTTTGCCTCATGATAAAAAAAATGTAATATGTCACCTACTACAATACCATGTAACACACTTTTTCTTCAAAAATATATACACATACTATGTGCTCCTATTATAATATTGGAGCTTCATTCTTGCTTTTTGCTTTTTCTTTGTATCTCTTTACTTGACCCATATGTTTCAATTCCAAAAAAAGGACATCTTTGATTGCATATAATTAAGAATAGTAGTTTATCTATAATGTATCACAATCCTTTCCTCATTTCACTTCAATTAATCATAGTGTAACCATTGTGTTCACAAAATTTCATTTACAACACTTTTTTAATATATATCACCAACAAACGCTATATGTCTCATTCAATAATTGCCTCTTTGTTGCACTAATGCAGGAGCATCCAAGGTGTAAGGAAATCTTGCATCACCAAAAATATTTCTATTTATTTTTTTGTTTTCAATAAGGGCTAATGTGTGTGGGAAATAAATATTTAATTTGCAACATCATAATTTTCCCTTATGGTGATTTGAAAAGGTAATTTTTGAAGGAATTATGCTTTGATAAATGTTTATAAAGCATCTTCAAAGGAAATATGATTCTTGGGCATTCATTTACAAGAGGGGACCACTTTTATTACATATTATTTCATTATCTTTTTCATGAATTTCATGTATTTGCATGTTGGCCACAAGCTTTGCATGTTATTACATGTCTGGGTCATAATTGTGAGACCTAGTCTTAGTAAAACGGCCATAAACAGGAATGAAATTAATAATTTTAGAATTATTCAAAAAGCTGGAAATGAGGCACACAAAACCTAGATAACATTTTAGAAAATTCAAACCAATGATGGAGCAGTGATAGGAAAAAGTGATGGGTTTTTTTTTGTGGTTTTGGAAAACCATAATAGTTTGCTCAGTCACAAATCTATATATTCAAGCCTTGTCATTTGGGAAGGTGGATTTTGGATTTTTGTAGGTGATATGGAGAGATGTTGTTGGATTGAAGAGAGGATTCGAAGACTCCATTGTTGCAAATTTCTATTTGCATAGAAGCCCATGGTTTAGAGAGCTAGTGAGCTCCATATTTGGAGAGATAGTGCACTAGTGAAGTCTATGTGAAGGGAGCTTGAGAACTTTAGTTAAAAGAAGGTTGAAAGAGACTAGGAAGACATTTTTTTTGTAGGTTTGAAGGTTTACTATAGCAGCAAGAAGGTTCATGGTTTCATGGTTTATTTGTAGCAGTGCTTTCTAATGATGAATGCAAGTTGAAGGAGCTAGAATATTGTGAAAGAAGATAAATTGAAGGAGATAATTTTTTTTATTTTCATTTACTATTGTAAATAATATTTACATAATTTTTGTAATGTTTTTCATCAGCCCCATGTGGCTGCAAAATATTTTACTTCAATTATGCCTTGTTGTTGTAATAATTCATGAGTCTTTGAATGAGAAACATGAGACCTTGCATATTTTTGTTGTTGATTAAAAAAAAAATTGAGATACATTTTCATATTGTTGTCAGTATGTGAATGAGGGTTGGTTTCTTAATTCATCAGTGGTATCACAATTGGAGTTCCTGAGTGTGCAGGCAAAGCATTGAATGTGAGGCAATTTACACCAGGACCTAGGGATGGAGTGTGTGTGGTGTGTAGACTGATCATTGAATGTGATGTAGTCTATACTTGAGAGGTTTGATATTGAGAGTGTGTGGAAAGTCTTTGAAAAATATCAAAGAAGAAAGGCAACAAGTTTTTCATAGTTGTGTATGCAAGTGAGCAAGATGGAGAAAATATTGTAGAAGTATGTTTTGAGAATAGTGTGAAGAAAGATGGTGAGATTGTAGTAAAGGGTGAGAAGCAAAGAGAAAGTGCAGCAATCAAAGAGGAAAATTATGTTACAATAGAATTAATTCCTTTGGAGGACATCGAGACAGTGATTACAGTGAGTAGAGAAGGTGAAAGTATTGCAGTTGAAAGTGAAAGAGTAAAAATTGTAGAAGTTGAGGATGTTGCAGTTAAAACAACATATGTAGTGATGTATGAGGATCCAGTGTTCGATGAGGAACCTAATGAAGACCAAGAATTTATTGAGGAAGAGATTGTAGAGATAGAGAAGTTTTTCAATGCAACAATAGAGATAGTAGCATTGAGTAGTGAAGAAGATGTTGTGACAGAAAAAGTCATCAAGGTAAAATTTGATTTTTATAAGTTTTATAATGTTGAATTTGTAAAGGATTTGCATTGTGAGATGAGAAAACAGTTAAGAAAGGAAAAATGATTGTGAGGATCTAGAGCGGTATATAGATGTATATTTGAAGGTAGAATATATGGAGGAAGCTTCAAGAGGAACTTGGTGGAGGTGGTTGGTTTGTGGTGGGTTGAATCCCACAAGAGTAGAGAGGAGAATATATGGTATTAGGAGGATGGTACATGGTGGATACAAGTCCACGAGAGGAGAGGAAAATGGAGTATAAAGTTGTCAGAGAAGGAGGTTTCTTGTTCTAGCTAAGTGTTGGAAGAGGAGAAAGAAGAATGGTAGTTTATCATGAGGTCCTATTGCTTTAGTTGAAAAAGCATCAAATATATCAATTGGGTAGTGTTCGAGGGCTATATGCAATAGGAAGCATCTTGACTAACTCTCCTAGATTTTCTGAATGTTGGAACAGTTGGAAACAAAACTTAAACTAAAGTCCATTTTAACTAGAAAGCATAAAGTTGTTTTAAGCTAGAAAGTATGAAATTATTAACCTAGAAATCATAAAATGATTAAACTAGAAAGAATCTAAATTATCTAGAAGAAAATGCTTGCAATAAAACTGTAAAATTTGAATGACAAAACCCATCAACTAATGTTAACTATTAATAGGTAACAAACTAAACAACTATAACTATTAACCAATGTAGGTGCTCTAGAAATTTTGATAAATAGAGCTAAAGATTGTAAACTTAAAGTACAACCTGTCGGACTAACTAACATAGCTTGACACATACAAACAACATTTATTCTCATTTAACATATGAAACATAAAAGTAACATAATTGAAAGAAAATATACTTATCTATCCTATGAAATTCCCTTGAGTGGCTAGCTCTCGGGTGTTTTAACACCTAGCTTAGATCACATAAACTTCTACATCTTCAAAATGAATTCATCCATAACAATTCCATTGCACAAAACTAGTAACTTAGGATAGGATTGGAAAAGCTTATTTTATTCATATCACAAAAAGTGTAACATAGAGACATGATTCAAAATATGTTATAACAGCATAACAGTATCATTGCTTCATTTTTTTTGGCAGTTACATATATAATAAATTGCTTAACAAAATCCTAGATTTCAAATGGTGAAAGATCACCATTGTAAAAGTCTTCTAACAAAATTTTAACTAACAAAAAAACTGAGGTCCATTACATAAAGCATTTATAAATTTTCTAAATAGAAAGTATTAAAAGACTCGATCCACTATGCACTCCTAAAATTCTAGTAGCAAGACTTCCAGTGCTTGTCTTCAACTACTTTGAATTTTTCCTTAAAATCCACTCAGTTGTGCATAATGACCTGTACAATACTAAAAACTATACCATTATCTTATCACGAGTTAGCTTATTTCAATTGATTTAGGAAATAAAGATTATACACCTTTTTACAAAAAGTAAACAATTATTAATCCTAAAAATAAATAATTGGTAGGGTAAAAGTGATTGGGAGAAATAAGGAAGGGCATCTGGCTTATCATATTCATGAGGTTATTTATACCTCATCACTCAACCCCTACTAGGCCTGAGCAAGTCCTCTTGCTCTTTGTTGTGTCCTCTTCCTTCAATTTCCCATGTTCGTGTTTAACTCTTCATACTTAGCACTGAGGTCATATGAATCTTTTGCTTCTCTATCCTAATCATCAAGATTTCTTAGGAAACCCTCATGAAATCTAACTCTTTATTTCCATGAATTCAAATGCTCAAGGTTATGTGTTGTAGTAACATGTGCTGGAGGAGGTTCCTGAAGAAGTAATGGAGGCCTATACTTCATTCTTATCCATTCAGTCTTAAGCTGCTACAGAATATCTGCCAAGGCATCTGCTTTGTTGTAAGACCACTTAATATTAGTAGGTGAAATTACCTCTCTTCTTTTAAGGTGCATAGGAAGAGGAGTGTACCTCTCTTAACAAGAATTCCATGATTTTCCTATTAATTCTGACCCTTAGACTTTGAAATGATCAAAACAAATCTGAAGATTATTATTATACTTACTTTTCACAGTTTCATTGATTTTAATACTTTGAAACTAAGCTTTAAAAACATAAGGTTTTCTATGAGGGTAACACATTTGAAGTCCAATAGTTTTTTCTGTTTATAAATACTCCCTTGTCCTATCTTTCCATTGAATCTTATTTTGCATGGTGAACATAAATGCCCTAAGCTAAACTTCACCTACAAAGAAATTAACAAAGAAATTTGTATGTCTTTCCAAAAACAAATTGTGGACAAAGAATTCACACAATACATCCTATTGAATAGGTGTTGATTCTGAAAATATTTTACAAATTCCTTATCATCTAGATCATGTGGAAGGTTGTAAGAAATTCTTAATAATTTCCATCTCAAAATTTGCTCATTCAAAAACATGGAATACAATCTGGATGGCCTTTTGCAGACTAATAATAATTCACCAATTTGGTAGGAATCTGTCTTGGCTCGATAAAGCACGTCATATGACTCTTTTAATAAAACCATTTCCTTTTTTATTCTAGAATTTTCTATCCCCACCTATTTCAGAAAATAACATCTCTTCATCCATGTAACCAACAATGGATGTATATGAACCTAAAACCACTCCATTATAGTTGTTTCAATCTGAATTTACTTTGACTCCATTATTGGTTTAACATTTATTTCCTACAATCCTTGCTCCAACTCAACAATTTTTCTTACTTGGACACATTAAGCTCAATTTTATGTTTGTCCTTTTCTTTTTCAAAACCTATAAATAATTGCATAAAATTACTAGTTAAACTTTTGATTTGTCTATCTTTTTTAGACAAATTGGTCACATACCTTTTACCATCCTCATTCCATTGTTGCACTTGAAATTGCAATTCTTCAATAGTTTTATCTTTTTGTTCTATTTGAATTTTAGAATTTGCAATTTCCTGATCTCTCTTTAAAACTATAGTGTGTACATCTATTTCTTCCTCTTGCCAATTGATTTGTTCTTCATTTTTTTGCAACTGACATTTCAATTGAACAATTTATGCTTCTAACCCTTCTAATTCTGTTTCTTTTTTATTTAATTTTTCAACCTCTGTATCAGTAGAAAAAGGAAAATTGGGAATTTATACATCATCACTAATCATATTCTCTTCATTATGTACCTCAAACAGACCTTGATCAATAACATTAGTAGCCAGGGGAGACAACTATGTTGCAGATTCATCCTCAACACTCAAATAATGTGGTGATTGCTCCCCTTTTTTTTCTTGTCCTAACTAGAGTGGAATATCCTCCCTCTCACCCTCATGGAATTCACTAGTTGGATTTTCACATTCTTTTGTTGCTTCCTCGCCAGGCTAAACCTCAGTTTCTAATGATTGGGCTTCCACATTATGTAGTCATTGGTCATGTCTTTTCTTTTTAGGGGCTTTCAATTGATGACTAGCTTTTGTACCATGAAATTTAGCCAACAATCACTTACTTCTCCTTAAAGGAGGAGGTTTTTGCAATGTTATTCTAAACCTCTTTGTCTTTTTGTGAGGGGGAGTTTCCTCATCTCCTGAATTTATTATTTCTATATTTTCTTGATGGTCTAGGGTTTCTAAAAGTTGAGTGGAATTTCTGGCACTTCACTGTCAGGAGCTATTTTGGCATGTTGGGGTTGAGAAGTGTCTTGAGGTTCAAAGAAAGGCTCTTCCACATTTTGAGTTTCTCACCTAGATGACTCAACCTCTTCAAAGTGCCTTTTGGAATCTTGGTTTTCAAATTTTTGAAGAAACTTTTGCTATTTTCTTTATGTTTTCTTGCAAAAATGATGTTTACAAATTAAGTGGATGAGGTGAACCAATTTTGAATTTTTCTATCATATTAATAACATAATCACAAAGGAATGCAGGTAGATTAACACTAAGTGCATGGTTTCTAGCACTGTGGTGAAAATGGGCAAGTAGGTGGAAAGGTGGACTTGCAACTACTGCACATTGTCCTTCACAAGTGAAATATTTGATAATCCAAGCCACTGCTATTCTCCATGGCTCTGAGATGGACATTCTCTAAAATCCTTTTCTTTTCCCTCTAGTATGTACAGTCAATAAAGGATGAGGTTCCTCTTCCCTACTAAAGAGCTCTACCATTTTCTGATAAGAAATATTGGTGGTTTTTGATAAATTAGTACCCTCATTTTGAAGACTAGATAGATGAGAAATGATCTTAGCACTTACCTTGAATCTCTTTCCTCATACTATAGATTGTCCATATGAAAAATTCTCTACAAATTCTTTCACTAACTACTCATTGTGTCCTTCAAATTTCTTTATGAACTCCAACCACCCAACTTCTTGGAACAATGTTGAAATACTGCCTAATGTCAATAATTTTTCTACTGAAGCTCATTCATATTGTTTTTTAGTTCCCTAGATTGTATTTTTCTTATGGCTCTACCCAGTTTCTGCTAAAATGTCATGATGCTTAAAAACTGTTTCAACAAAATTGAATTGTAAAGTGAAAAAAAATGTAAATTTTTAGTTACGTGTACTTGATACAGCCAATGGGACATGAATTAATTGTTTCATTTGGGCTCTATTGTACTTTCATTATTACTTTGCATGGGAAAAAGTGCAAAAACTTTCCTACTTCAAGTAAATGTTCAATCTACACATTTTACCGAATTTGGAAAGGGTGGTGGTTCATGCCAATTTATTTACCTTTATTCAAAATAATTAGCTACTTAATTAAAATTTGAACATATCTTACATCCCGTCATGAATTAGAAAATTTCTTACCTTTTCTAACATAATGAGTATAATTAGATCGGATGGCAGGGGTGGTAAATGAATTTATTATGAGTGAGGATGGGACAACTAATTAATGATGGAATTATTATGACAAAAAAATAGCCATAATAATTTTAATTTATTATGATAGGGGATGGTAATGTAAAGCATGGAGTTTGGGGGTAATGGAAAAATTTAATAGTCGGCATGTGTATGACACTGGAAATATCAAAGCACTTGCAAAGGAAGAGAATTTACAAAAAATTGGAGCATCGCTAGAAGATGCGGTTGGGGTGAAAAAGTGAAGTGGCAAAAATATAGAGCATTGCTAAGAGATGGAGCCAAAATGGAAAAGAAAATTCCAGAGCATTGCTAAAAGATGTTGTCAAAATGTAGTAATGAAATTTATGGAGCATCACTAAAAGATGCATTTGGAGCAGCAACAGAATTTCTAGAGCATCACCGAAAGATGTTGTCCAGAAAAAAAAAAAGGTAGAATTTTTGGAACATCATTGAAAGATATCGCCAAAAGGAAGAAATAGAAAAAATATAGAGCATCGCTAAAAGACGAAGCCAGAATACAACAAGAAAATTTCTCGAGCATCACTGAAAGATGTTGTCAGAAGAAGGAAGCAGGATGAAATACTTTTGGACATAGATTCTTCAAAGAATCTTTGAAATATCCACCAGACTACAATAACAAAATAGGGAATGGCACCATTCAAGCATGCAAGTTCTAGAGCACTGCAACAATCGAGCCAATAAGTTTCAAAGCATCACAACAAGATGTGTCAGAATTTGTATTTGATTAAACATGATGTCTTGCAAAAACATAAATGAATTTTTCCAAGTCCAACGGATGAAAAATTAAAAATAAATTCCCTAAAGTAATTACAAAGACATACACTTGCACACACATACATTTTTATTTTATTTTTTATTTTATTTTATTTAATACTAGGTGACTATGAATCTGAACATTCCATTGGCTCTGTCATAGCAGAGTCAATGCATTGCACTTCTCCTATCATTTCTACCATCCTTGTAAATTCCTCTCTGTTAATTGGTTTATGGTAAATGTGTAATCAATGTCCATTGACTAAAAAAGTTTGAGTGTCACCATCAATGGGCTTGAGCTACACTACTCCATTTGAAAATACCTCAAAAAATTTATATGGACCTAGCCAATGAGTCCTTAGTTTTCCTTGATGATATTTGTATTGGGAATTGAATAACAATGCCCAATCCCCATTATGGAACTCTCTTTCCTTAATTTTTTTAGCATGCCAAGCCTTTCATTGTTGGATCAACTCAGTTTGGTGGATGACATCTAAGTGAAGTTCATCTAACTTACTAAGTTGTAAGAATCATTCAACCTAGGCTCATTTAAGATATAATCCTAACTCGATTGTTGTTCTCAGGGCTTGGAGTTCAAATGTAATGGGTAGAAGTGGTTTCTTCCCAAAAACTAACTCGTATGGACTAAAACCTATGGTTGATTTCCAAGTTTTGTTATGAGCCCAAATAGCTTCAAGTAGTTTCTTAGCCCATTCTTTTTCTCCTGATGAAACTATTTTTGTTAGAATGTTCTCTAGCTCCCTATTAGTGACTTCTACTTGATCATTCACTTGAGGGTGATAGGGTGATGACTTCTTATGGCTTACCTAAAAAAAGATCAATGAAGGCTAACAAAACTTTGAACATAAATTGGGGTCCTTGATCTATCACAATTGTTCTAGGGGATCCAAATCTGAGAAAAATCTTGTTATATAGGAAATCAGATACTTGTTCTTCCCTAGCAAATTTTAGAGCTTGAACTTCTTCCCACTTGGTTAGATAGTTGATACAAACCAAAATGTACTCTTTCCGTTGTGAAGGGGGGCCTATAGGACTAATAAAATCCAATACCCACTTTTCAAAAGGTTCAAGAACTACTTAGGGTTGTAGAGACATTTCATTAGATGTAGTGGGTCTCCCTACTCTCTCACATTCATCACAATGGTGAACATATAAATCTTTACATCTTTATTCATAGAGGGACAACAATATCCTTCACCTAAAATCTTATGAGACATCCTCTTCGTAGAATAATGGTCTTTAGAGGGGTCATCATGGCAAGCCCTAATGATGCTATATGTTTTATCTACCCTAACACATTGCCATAAAACCATATTAGGACCACATCAAAATAGTACTCCATTAATCCATTTGAACAGAGCGCTTTCTCAAATGAGGCATTTCTTATGTTTTTTTGTAAAATCTAGTGGTAACTCTAAAGTGGTTAGGTAGTTGGTGATGTCAGCAAACCAAGGAGTCTTAACGGGGATGGAAAACATATTTTCATTTGAAAATTCATCTTGCACAGGAGCACTATCTCCATTATCCTATTTGATCTAGGATAAGAAATATGCAACTATGTTGAATTTTCTAGGTTTTTCAATAATGGTCACATTTAATTCTTGTTAAAGCAATAACCTTCTGATTATCCTTCCATTTACTACATGTTTGTTCATCAGGTACTTAAATGGTTGAATGGTTTATGAACACAGTGACTTTGTTCCTTGTGATGTAATGTCAAAATTTCTTAATTTCATGTACTATAGCTAGAAATTCCTTCTTTGTGGTGGTTTAATTTCATTCAGTGGGGGTGAAATTTTTACTGATGAAGTAGATAGCATACTTCCCCTCATTCTCATCTTCCTGACCTTAAACCACTCCTATAGTATCATCAGAAGCATCTGCATAAATATGGAATGGAAGGTTCCAATTAGGTCCACATAGGACAGTAGTACAAATGAGTTTCTCCTTAATGATTTCAAATGATGATTGACACTCTAGTGTCTAGTTAAAATCAACATTCTTTTGAAGACGGGAAAACATAGGGGCTGCAATCTTGCTGAAATTTTCTATGAATCTTCGATAGTATCCAACATGTCCTAAGAAGCTCATAACATAAGTTTAGTTTTTTAAAGTCTCAAGTTGTTGTATCGCCTCAATTTTTTTAGGGTCCATTTTTATCCCTTTAGCTGAAATGTGATGTTCCAACACTATTCCTTGTTCTACCATTATTAAGAATTTTTCATGACTCAAGGATAGTTGATGATCCTCACTTTGCTTTAGCACTCTATCCAAATTTTTAAGTGGCCCTTCATCAAAATTTGACCCATATATAGTGAATTCATCCATGTAAACTTCCACACAATCATTTACTAACTTAGCAAATATTGTTAGGATAGCTTGTCGAAATGTTATAGGAGCACTGCATAGCCCGAAGGGAAGAAATCAATACGTGAATGTTCCCCAAGAGCACATAAAAGTTTTTTTTTCTTGGTCTTTTGTGGCTACCCGTATCTAGTTGTATCCACTGAACCCATCCAAGAATGACAAATACTTCCTTCCAGTGAAATTATCGAAGACTTGGTCTACAAACGGTAGAGGGAAGTAATCTCTATGGTTAGCTTTATTGAGTTCCCTATAGTCAATGCACACTCTCCACTTCCCATTTTTTTTGGAACAACTACTAGAGGAAAAACCCATTTTCTGTTAGATATGGGATAGATGAATCCTACTTGCAAGAGTTTCTCAATTTCAGTTTTAACAATGTCTTTCAAGGTAAGATTGGTCCTTATTTGTGGTTGGCGAATAGGTCTAACATGATCCTCAATATAGATGTGATGGGTACAAACACTTGGGTGTATTCCTCTCATATCTGTATAGTCCCTTGAAGAAAAAGATTTAGACCGATTTACCAACACATCAAACAATTTATGCTCTTTTGGCTCTATCAACTAGCTATTGATATTCAAAGTTTTTCCTCATAGTAACATGATGGTTTTAACCCCTAGATGGTTGGAGGTGATAGTATAAACTTTTCTAGTCAAAGTGTTGAGAGGACAACTATGTGGTATGGTTTGATAAAGTCTAGAAATGGTTTTGAAGAAGTGATCTATTTTTGGAATGATATAAGCCAAGGGGCAAGGTAATCTCATGAAGCTAGTGTAATTAGATTTAGTATGATCAACATTGATTGGTTGTCCTAGTATCTCTTCTACATCCACCATTTCCTCATCACTTGAGTCTATGGTAATATTTTCCATGTTGTTTTCCAATTTATCTTCTAAATCTTCACCATGTTGTTTAATGACCACCATAGCAAGTGAGGCTATATTCTCTCATTCATTGGGACCATCTGGTTCATCAAGCCAAACTTTGTTATGTTCAGCAGGCTTGGTGAGAGGATATAGGAATAAATGTTTTCTATTAGGACCATGAGAAATGGTCAATCCTCCTCTATAGTTAATCTTGGTTGCAACTATAGCTAGCCATGGTCTTCCTAAGATTATAGGATAATTGTCCTTTGGTGTGAGAGAATGGATTATTTGGAAGTCTACTGGATATTCCCAACTATTTACCTTAACAAGAACATTTTCTACAAACCTTTGGGAATAGCTATGGATTGAGTTTCCATCTGTAACACTGTAGTTGTGGGATATAAATTAGTGAGTCCCAAATTTTTCGTAACATTGATAGTTTTTACATTAATGGTTGCACCTAGGTCCACAAGTGAATTAGGTATTTCTACCTCATTGATTGCCAATGTTATTAGTGGACTGCTTAGATCATCATATTTTGGAGCTACAGTTTTTCTATCCAAAAAGTCAGCTAAATATCCATTTATGTGAATAGTATTAATCTATTTTGGTTTCCTTCCTAGTGTTTTGATGCACAATTTTTTAACCAATTGGCTTAGTTTAGGAATCTCTTTAACTTCTTGTAACAAAGGAAACTCAATTTGAAGTTGTTTAATCTCGTGTATCACTGTAGTTTCGATGGATAAGGACATTTTCGAAGGGTTTTTCAAGGTGGTAGTTGTAAGACTCTCTGAAAAAGGAACTTGAGTCTAGTCACATTTTGTTGTTTTGTAGAATACACCGAGGTATTTTGACGACTATTATTTGGATTAGGGATAGGTTGTGCTAGAAGTTGTGGTTGGTTGACAAGCTCATTTTTTGTAGGATTCTGAGGAGCTAGTAAAAGATTCTACTATAGATTAGGCATCCTTCTTGGCCCAGTATAAAATTGATTTTAGGGTTGATTCTATTGAGGGGTAGGATTTTGAGGATACCATTGTTGTTGAGTCTTATTTGGCCATTGGGGGTTTCCCCAACACTGATTTTCCCATTCAAGTGGTCCCATGGATAGGTTCCCTAGTTAGGTGGTGCTTGAGGCCAAGGTGCTACCCATTGATTATTATTACAATTATTTGGGGGTTGCAGGGTGGGATTTTTGTTCTGACCATAGGAGAAATTTCCTCCAGGTTTTTGATTCACAAGATTGATCTCTTCTTCCACCAAAGTTGTCCTCTTCTTGGAATTTTTAATTGCATTTAAGATCTCACATTGATCAGTAGCATGACTCTTCTCTCAAACTTGACAAATGTCAACTTTATCCAAGGGACATTCTCTTAATCGATGTTTATTTCTAACCTAGGGAAATAGATGGACAAGGTCTCAAGATTATGTGTTTTGGCCTGTAGTCCATCTAGTGTGGTGTTTAGTTGAACGAGAATGTCAGTTTTTAGATTTTCTATCTCCTCACGTATTTTTCTTATTTCATTGGAACCTCTAAAGAGAGTAGATTAGCAGATACCTCCTCAAGTACAAGATAAATTATAGCATAATCCAGTGATATCATCAAGTCCAAGTTGGGACACATCTCCTTTTCCCATTAAATCTAGGCTTCTCCTAGCATCTTCATCAAGTCCCTTGAGAAATATGGTTTTCATAATTTCTAGACTGATGGCTTCTCTGCCACAATGTTTATATAAGAAGATAAACCTATCTAGGTAATCTTCTAGGCTTTCATCTTTGTTTTTCCTTAATTTGAACTCCTCCTTCCTATTGCTGACTCTATAGTAACTCTGGTATTTGTCTAAAAAGGAAGACTCCATATCATCTCAAGAGGTTATTGACCCTGAAGCTAATCCCTTGAACCAATGCATTGCAGCGTCGTTCAAGGTGGAGGAAAAAAGTTTCAATTTTTGCTTATCACTCTTCTAGTCATAGATCTAACACAACACTTTGAACTCAAATGGGAACTGGTATGGGTCTTGGAGGATAAACCTCAAAAGGTTGGCAAGAAGGTTAGTGGAATGTTTTTCATAGGTGTATCATCATTTTGAACGAGTGTAGACACCGAAAAATGTCTCAATGGATCACATTAGCTAACTAACATCATTTTGTCCTCAAACCCATCCTCTTTTCACTTGTTTAATTAAATAATCCTAATTATTTAATTAAATGTCTCATTTTCACCTATTAATCTAATTGACCTAATTGGGTTAATTCACCCCCTCTCACACATACATTTCATCTAATTTAATTAAATAATGAAAATTATTTAATTAAATAACCTAAACTATTTAACTCAATATCATATTTGCATCTTGTTTTCATTCAATAAATCAATAATTTAATGAATATCATCACATTCCTCATCTTGCAGATTCAAATTTAGTTTTAACTAACTAAATTTCTAATTTCTCTCTCATCCACTTGCATAGGGAATATTCTCCTAGTTTCCTAAAAAAAGGTAATGATTACTCTAAACAAACTTTGAAACAACTTTTTAAAGTTGTTGCAAATTGTGTTTGTTTGCATGATTGCAAGCCCTTGATCTTTTATTGATCCATATGATCCATGTTTCATCCTCCTTCCATTTGTGACCATTGATGGATCAAATCAATCTCATCCATTGCTTTTTCATTTGATCTCCATTAAATCAATTATTTAATGAATATAATATAATTCCCCTAATTTTCATAATTCAAACTTTGTTTTAATTATCAAATTACTAATTATTTCACTTGCAAGGGAATAGTCTTCCTTTGCACATTCCTCTAAAAGGGGAATTTTCTTTCCCCTTTTTGCACAATTAAAACTTTGTTTTAAATTGCAAAGTATCTTTTTTTCTTCACACATAAGAATATTCCAAAGAATATTCTCTCTCCTCCAATCATTTAAAAAAGGGGTATTCTCACTTGGCTTCTTGAGCAAGCTAAACTTGTGACTTCTTGAGAAAGTTACCTTGTGACTTGTGTGTGTAGGTCAAAAATGTGTTTGTTTGGAACAAATGAGAACACTTGATTAAATCTCATCTTGCAATCTCACCCATTGAGGAGAATCCATGATTTATGCCTCTTCTTCCTTTCATCCTTAACTGTTGATTGATCTTTTTGATCTCAACCCTTCATTTCTCATATGCTTTCCTATAAATAGAACACTATTTGGAGACAAATGGATCCATCTTTTAATTGCAAACTTATGTGGGTGATCTGACAAAGCTGGTTTACAATTTATAGGAGATTCTATTTTTTTCTAAAATCACATATTTTTAGAAAATATAATGATTTAATCTTTTAAAAGTTTCACTTAAAGCATTCCAATTGAAGAGAGTTTGATCAAACTACCTTAGATCAAATCCCCTTGGATAGAACCCCACTAGTTTTAAACCATACCTATAACAAAGTCTCATTTACACCTATCAAAATACTAATAAAAAACCACTTTTGATTTACCTTTTCGGGGATCAAATGAATTCATTTAAAAATTATTTTTTGTAAGTATGTAGTCCTTATTATAAGCTTCCCAAAAAGTATAATTTTAAATAAATTTAATTTTAATTTTTATATTTATTTTTTATTTCTTGTGAATGTAGGTTTTTCACCAAAAATCAAGCTCCTTGTTCTACACATGTAGAAAATATGAGTGCACCCGATATTGAAGTCCTTGATCCAATAAAAAAAATGAATTTTGATACATACAAAAAAGTTGTGTCATACAGTCAACCTATTTATGAATTGTAATTGGTTTGACTTCAAAACCCAATTAAGGAAAAAATATTCAATAAAACACTATGAAACCAATTGGAAGCACTAGATATTGTAGTTACAAATTCATATTTGAAAAATTTAGAATTTAATCCTTCATGGAAAGAAAGTTATGTTTTATACGGCAAGCACCACTCCTTAAAAATGGTATTTACTAGAAAAAAACTAGTTTTCGAAGGACATGGAAAAAGAAGT
The DNA here is from genome assembly GCA_007258455.2 of Sequoia sempervirens. Taxonomy (NCBI): domain Eukaryota; kingdom Viridiplantae; phylum Streptophyta; class Pinopsida; order Cupressales; family Cupressaceae; genus Sequoia; species Sequoia sempervirens. The sequence goes on from VDFB02179234.1 coordinate 61,968,503, forward strand.
CCAATCTAATTACATTTTTTTTTAAATATATTTAGAACCTACATAAAAAATGTTACAAATCACTAGTTTGCATCATCTTCAAATTCTTCACAGTTTAGCCGCTATAAGTGTCTGAAAGTGAAGATTTAGTTAGAAAAAATCAGTTCAGTGTCCAGTTTGGCCAAAAATTGTACACCAGTATTGTGGGATCACCCATGTTGTTGAATTCACTCACACTCACACTCATACTTTACTCACATTTAGCATATTTTAGTTTATTTTTAGTTGCATATTAGCTTTAAGCTTCCATGGTAACATAGATGCATACATTTAGCTTATTTGTTAATTAGGATTTTAATCCTTTTAACCTTGCATACATTTAGAGTAGATTTGCATACACCCATATCAATCATCTTAGCATAAATCATGTTAAAATAGCTTTCATCATATTCATTTAGCTTTAAATCATGTTTTCATAGACATTTATCAATGGTTTCATCAATTTTCTTCAATAAAATTGATTGAAACAGGCTCATTATCCAAGGGATTAGGAAAGGGTCACCATTCCACATCAATGTGACATTACTCCCCCAATAGGATAAGTTTCAATGTCTTAGATTAGAGATTTTTCAAGATTTCATGATTTAGAATGTTAGTTTTAATAGCTTCTTTGTCTTTGTTTACAGTGAATGATCTTATCGGGATTAATGCTTCATGGGTTAAATATGCCTCAAATTTGTATGGATCGGTTGTAATTAACCTTCACTATGCCATTGGTAACATTTTGGCAATAGAAGGAGGGTGCACTTTAATGTTTTGGGTTTTTTTGAAGAAATTTTGGGTTTAATCTCTTAAATGCGGGATTTTCCTTAGATTTCAATAAGTTCTACATGACTAGTCTTGTAGAAAGGATGTTGGGTTTTGAAAATCTCATGTTTAGCTTTCCAAGACATTTTATGATTTCAAAATTGATCAAGATTTGAGAAAGTTTTCATTATCTCAATTTGTTGTCCATGATTAATATTTCTATTTTTTTTTAATTTGGGTTTAATCTCTTAAATGCAATATTTTCCTTAACTTTTAATGAATTCTACATGACTAATCTTCAAGAAAGGTTGTTGGGTTTTGAAGATATCACATTTAGCTTTCGAAAATATTTTATGATTTCAAAATTGATCAAGATTTGAGAAAATTGTCATTATATCAAGTTGTTTTCCATGACTAATATTATTATTTAAAAAAAAAAATGGTTTAATCTCTTAAATGCATGATTCTCCTTAATTTTTAATGAATCCTACATGACTAATCTTTGAGAAAGGTTGTTGTGTTTTGAAGATCTCATGTTTAGTTTTCCAAAACATTTTATGATTTCAAAATTGATCAAGATTTGAGGAAGTTGTTATTATCTCAAGTTGTTCTCCATGATTAATTTTGCTATTTTTTCAAAAAAATTGGGTTTAATCTCTTAAATGCATGATTTTCCTTAATTTTTAATGAATTCTACATTACTAATCTTACAGAAAGGTTGTTGGGTTTTGAAGATATCACGTTTAACTTTCCAAAATATTTTACAATTTCAAAATTGATCAAGATTTGAGAAAGTTTTCATTATCTCAAGTTGTTATAATCTAATTTTCTTAAAATATTTCTCAAACACTTGAAGGATAAAATGAATTAGCTTTCAAAGTTGGATAAAATTGAACCAAACAACCTCACATTTACTTTAAATTTTGACATTAACTTTAAATCTTTTATTTCATCTGATTTCTAACATGTCTCTAACTCCATGTTTTGGTTTTTAGGGTTTTGGAGGTTTGGACAATATAACTTGAAGAAAAGAAACATACTATTATCATTTAAACTATAATTGTAACAAGTGTTTTGACACTTTTGAGGTAATTATAACCCATTTTTAATGCTTTTTTATTTCATGCTTTAAGACCAAACTATTTTTCAATTAGGTCTTAAAAAAATTCTCAAACAGGACTAAAATTGAACCCTAATTTCATCATTGTATTTTGGGTCTAAAATTGAACAAGGTAACTTAACATTTCGTTTGGTGCATAATATGAATTCATCTTAGCTTTAGGGGTTGAAATTATGAGTGTTTGTTGTGTTTTGATTTACAAATGTGTTATTGAATGTGTATGAAATTATCTCACACCACTCGGTGATCTTAAGAAATAGAAAAATTCCTTAACACTTTGTAAAATCACCTACATCTTTCAATTTGGATTAAAAATGAGCCCCTTGCTAGTGTAGGGAAAAGGAATGGTGTGTTTTATCTCCTTGTTTCATGAAAACTACGATTCAATCAAACTACAAATGTACTTCCTTACTATTGTTTGTATTTAGAGGGCCTGCCTCCCTACTTTGAGGACGGAAAACCCAAGTGGTAACAAGCTAAATCCAAGCTCTTTTGAACTGCTATATAAATGTGTGGTTGCAATAAAAATTGTGATCATTGACAAGTGATATGTGATAGATCCGCCCTAGTATATTTATGACACAAAAATACCTTGTTCTAAGGGTTGGGGGACCTCTTGAGGGAGTTTATCATAGTATCCTCTAAACCGAAAGCCCCTATTATGAACCATTGTTTAGAATCCAAAATCTTTAATACTTGTTGGTGTAATAATGGTCGCTCTGAAGCCACCCCACATTTGTACTATTCATTTTTGAAATAGAAAATCCTTATGATCTTAGGATCTTTAAGATTTTGAGGTTTGGTGGTCTCAAGAAATGTTTGTCATGGAGGGGAGCTAGTGTGGCCAAATCTCTAACTGTTTGCATTGTCTTAGTGTTAAATGGATAAATCTAAGTGGGGACTCAATAGTTATGGCCATTTCATCCTAGGATTGTATATGATTGTGATTCAATTTAATACTTTTCTTGGTTCCAAAACATTAGAAACAAACATTCACTATCTTCCTCAAAATTTTCAAACACTTTGGCTTAAATATGGCTACCTCTTGAATTAGCCTTGATATTACTACTTGTCCTAAGGATTTCTATCCTTAGATATTTCTAAATATCTTGACTTATATCTCAATCCATATTTTCCAAAGACAACATTGGAAATTATGGCCTCAACCTCATGATTCTCACAAAATGGACATTGTGAAAGTTATGATGTTTTGGACAAAAACATTTAGTTTGGAAACATAATCAAGAAAAGTGTTTGTGGTAAAGGAAACTCACTTAAGCAAGATAGATTGACACAAATTGAACCCCACATGACCATTTGGCATCTGATCACTATGATTGCACAACCAAACTTTATGCTCGCTATCATACAAGGAAAACATTGCAAACATTGAGCCCAAAATCATTGAGTTCTATCGTCAAAATCATTGGGTCCTATTTCCAAAAAAAATTTGAATTCTATTTTACCAAAATGATTGAGTCCTTAGGGTTTGATCACTTTAGAGGTATAGCATTTTTCTCACTACCTTGGTCTTGCAAAACAAAGGTTCACTCTAGGTCAACATTGGGTCAAAAATGTCATCCATCCTTCATCATATTTCATCCTTCACTTCATGAAATTTTGCAAACTTTTAAGCACACCAACACTTTGGACTTAGACATCAATCAACCCAAATCCTAACTTAGCTACTTTTTCATGTGAAATGAATCATTTTTCATGCACTTAGTTAAGTTAGTTATCACCTTTGGACTAGTTTATCTTGAAGGTCATGAGTCTATCCTAAATATTTCCAAATTCATAAACATCCTTTATACAAACATTAGACATCAAAATCCTAAGTCAAAAGTGTTGTCCCAAAATGTTTACAAAAATCACTCCCCACATCATTCACCTTCTCATCTCTCATTATCACCATTTCTCCAAAATGAATTAGAACGTCCCATTTACCTAAATTGGAGTCAACTCTAGAGTTTAAACATTACAAATATCAACAAAACTCTCCCATAGGTGACCCAAAATTTATGATAACAACAAGATCACAACACAAGAGAATCATGGAGAAAACCAAAGTAAACCAAAGTATCATCTACCATTAGTGATACCAACCCTCAATAATTTTATCCAAGAGGTCATTCTACCCCTGCACAACAAATACAAAATCAAAAAGGACCTTTTGAGGTAGAATATGTCACAAACAACCCACTTGAGCTTACTAAAGAGGAACTCCTTGAGTATGAACAAAATCATCCCAATTTTCTTGTGTAAACTTTGATGCTAGGGTTAACCCAATCTTTGATTCAAACAACTCCATCCCTTGTTCCAAGTCAACCCTCAACATCAAGTCTTGCAACTAGGCTAGTAACTAACTTTGGTCTCACTTCATGTCTAGGAACCAACACAACTGTGGCTATTCACAACATGACCATTCCATTAACCGCCAACCTTCCCAAAAACACAAGTTGGACACCAACATTTGGCAAACCACTTACATTCCATGATTACATAAAAACCTTGACATTTCAAGTGCAACTATCTTCATCCATCACCACAAATACCCCAAGTGTTCCTAACGTTACACAAGGTAATGTGGACTAGGTACCTCAAATAGGAAAACAAGGGAAAGTTAACACTCTCACACAAATTCAACCCTTGGCAAGTGGTTCTAGCAACCCCATCAACACATCAAAACAAGTGGTTACCCAATCTACTCAAGTTAATTCACCATCCACATCAAACCCATCTATCATCGACCCAAATCAAAACAACACCTTTGTTACGAATCCCATCAACCAATGTAATACCTTGATCCCACCTCAAATACAACAAGGAAATCCCCAAAATATTGGTCAAGGAAACATTTTCAATCAATGGACTTAAGGTCCTAATGTGCCTTTAACATCACAATACCAAATAGCACCAACATCATCTTTCCCCTTCGTCCCCCACATCATGCAAAATTAAATCGGACCTCAAAGTTACATTCCTCCACCTCAATCCACTATCTTAACAGGAATGCTAAACCAAGGGAACCCCCAACCTATCATCAACAACCCACAACCCACTCAAAACATCAACACCCAAAATCCATCGCAAATGTCCCAACAACCAATTGATCCTACATTACAAGCACATTCCCTATCTTTATAGCAAGCACAAGAGGCTTATCAACAAGCCATCCAACAACAACAACAATAGCAAGCAACCTTAGCAGCACATCAAGTAGCCTTAGTAGCAAAAAAATAGCAACAACAAGCATCCTTAGTAGCTCATCAAGTAGCCTTAGTAGCACAACAATAGCAAGTAGCCTTAGTAGCACATCAGGCAACCTTAGCAGTACAACAACATAAACAACAACATCAAGTATCCTTAGTAGCACAACAACAACAACAACATCAAGC